>JAVJIF010032083.1:0-203234 GCA_038442645.1 Agave tequilana
CTACAGTTAATTTTGTGGTCATGTAAATCTCATTTGTAATAAATTATAGCACAAAACAGTTAATTTTTTGACCATGTAAATCTCACTTACATTCTACTTACAGTCTATTTTTATTTTTCTTAATTAATTTTTATTTTAATATTATTTTACGGTCAACTTTGTGGTCAACTTTTCCACTTCCACTTTCACATTACATCCAAACACCGGAAAAGATAAAATATTTTTCAAACCACACTTCAACAACATTCAAACACCGAAAAACTTACTAAACCAATTTCCAGTTCCAAGGGAATTATTACTACTTCCTCAATTCCTCACTTCCTCACTTCCACCCTTAACCAACAGGCAATGGATAACCGGGTTTGAGTTTGAAATACAAGGTTTGTGGATTTGTATCCAACCAACCACAACACTTCCTTTTTTTGTACCTGAATTTGAAATTCTAAAGATTCACTTTTCAAATTCAAAACTATACAACATGAAAGTGAAACAATTTCTAAAATCAGATTAAGTACTATGAACGCATGCTTGTGCAAAATTCGAAAATTGATAGAAACCTACTCGACTTAAGCCCAATTTTGTGCATCTTTCAGAGACTAATAACTCATGATATGCATCTATTTGAATTGACATCTTCGAAAACATTAAGATGAAGATAAAGGGGATTTGTAATAATCACTAACTTAATGATTATTGTCAAGATAGTAGCACCTCCACCCCGACCTCCCGTGGCAAACAATGATAGATGACACCTAATTGTTAGAACAAAAAAAAACATTATAAGGAAAGTGGACTTTCTGAAAATTTAAAATCAAAAACTTCTGTATTAGAGCTGATGTACGTCCTTAAAGGATGCACTTAAAGTAATATTTGACCTACTCCGGTACAAGATTTCAAAGTCAAATTGTCCTCGACAACAGCAGTTGAAGTACTCTGGTGTGTACCATTAGATTCTCTAATGATCTCCTCTATCTGATCAGGAAAGTGACCTCTTCGGTGTGATATAGAACATGACTCTGCTAACAGGCTTGAACAGACTTCTTATAATTGAAAATCGCACCCTTTAAAACTAGCCAACTCTTTTCTTTTTGGTTTTCTTAATGATGCTACAAATGAGCTCAAGGGGCCGATTTATAGAACTTCTGGACCAGCCCAAGGGTCACCTTCCCTTAATGAGAGTAGCCCAATAGACGTACATGTTCAATGAATCCAGCCAAAAGTCATTTTTAGTGCATGCAAGCCTAAGAATTGTCCAGGTTCAATGAATTCAGCCTAAGAGTCTTCATCTCTTAATGAGAAAAGTCCAAAGAATTTGTCGGCTCAACGACTCCAGTCAAGGCCTCCATCTCTTAATGAGGAAAGTCCAATAGACTTATCCAGATTCATTGAATTCAACCCAAGAGTCTTCATTTCTTAATGAGAGCAGTCCAAGGGACTTGTCCAGATTTAATGAATCAAGCCCAGGAGACTTGTCCAGAGTTATTGCAGGAAGACAAAAGATTTTGGCTACATTAAATTAACCCAGTCCAGCTCAAATAATATGTCTTTATGGGGAATTAATAGATAAAATTTATTATCAGCTTACCTTTAGCAAGCTTTGAACCTATCACCATTAGTGTAGCAATATAAAGTTTTACCAATCATCATTTAGATTTGTTGAAATATATGTGTACATAAAATATATAGTTTGAAAATTCTTTCATGTTTGGAAAACAATTTTTCACAAAAATATCTAACAATATCCCACAAGTTTACAAACTATCAATAACAAAATTTAAATTATTATGCATAAGATAGATGTCACAAGGACTTGAATCCCTTTAAACTAACTGAATAGAAGATAGATGCATGGTGAACTTAGTTTTGAACCAATACTTTTCTTACAATTTAGCATTCACGCATGATTAAAACTTAACTGCCGTAGTCATCATTTTGAACCACAACCTTATCTGAGTGCTTGCACGTTTATGACATTTCTACATGTTTTGATTTCTGTGAGGGCTTTAGATACCTTTTATAGGTTTTCATAGAGACGGCCAAATCTCCACCCAAGCATAGGTGTGTCCTTTAGGTTTTGTTTTTTTACCCAACACACCCGCATCTGAAAATGTTTTGGACTCATTAAAGCTTTAAAACTATTCTTTCAAATGGTAGAAAATATGCATGCAAGTCATACTTAATTTTTGAACCAAACATCTTATTATTAGTAAACTGAGCTTCGAACTAGTAACTTGATATGAACGATAACTATACATAAGACTTCCGTAATTTGAGACCCATTCTAGCGAAAGTCCTCTCGACTAAAGACTTGAAAACTAATTCATTTTTCAAGCCTTACTTATATGATCTGCAACATTCTCTAAAAATCGGATGTCAATCACCAAGATGACTCTTTGACAGATAACTCATTCAAGTAGCTGTGCTTCCAGACGATTGACCCGCTTCTTTTCTGTTAAATAATGAGTTTTGCTATCACAATACTCATTGCTTCATTATCACAATGGATGGTAATTGCACATTGCAATTCTTTCAAAAGAAGTTTTTGAAGAAACAGCTGAGCCACTCAGTCTCATCTCCTCAACAGTTAATGCAAAAACTCAGACTTCATGGATGATTGTGCAATTAGAAGCTTTCTTCTTAAACTTTCATGAAATGGCAGCTCTTCCACGGTGAAGACAAAACTTTTAGTAGATCTGTACTCACTTGATTCCAAATATCAGCTTGCATCTGAGTAGCCTTTGATCACAGCTAGATATCCATCGTAGAGCAAACTCAGATCCATAATTCCCTTCAAGTACGTCATCAATCTCTTTATAGCATCCAAGTGAGGCTTTCCAAGATTGCTTTTTAAATCTGCTAAGCATTCCACAGAGAATGTTATTGGCCTTGTACAGGTCATTGCGTACATAAGACTACTAATAATTCTTGAGTACTCTAGCTGCCTTACCGCTCCTCTAGTGATCAATCAAAACTTCTTATTGCAGTCATATGGCATGGACAATTCAGGCATGTGACGTAGCCATATTTTTTTTCAACCTATTCTCTATGTAATAGGATTGAGACAATCTAATTCCATCTCATGTGTGCGGGATCTTGATTCCAAGAATCACATCCGCAGCTCCAAGGTCCTTCATATTGAACTGGGCTGAAAGAAATTTATTGATAGATTTCATTATCCTAAGTCGGTCCCAGGATGAGCGTGTCATATAAAGACATATCACCATAATCTTTCTTTCAACAACCTCGATGTGGAGGCACTTGTCAGATTCACTGACTCAATACCTACTGCTACGAACAATCCTCTCAAATTTCTCGCACCAAAATTTTGGAGCCTGGTTAAGACCACATAAAGACTTTGTTAGTTTGCATACCTTGTCTATAAGAGCAGCAAGTCTTTTTGATCTCTCATTTAAATTTCTTCAGTGAGATCTCCACGAAAAGTTATTTTCATATCTATTTGGTGAATGATGAACTTTTTGATGGCTGCCTATGAAATCAGCACCCTAATGGTGGTAATTCTGCAAACGGGTACACAAATATCGAAGAAGTAAATACCTTCTGAGAGAAGTCTTTTGCCACCAGTCTCGCCTTGTACATTTCTATGGTACCATTAGGTCACGACTATCTTTTTAAGATTCACTTGCAGTAGGCTGTCTAAAAATCACTGAAGATAAGTCCTCTGGCGCAGATCTCACTCAAACGTGAAGTTAGCGTTTTCATCTCAAATGCGAACCTTGTGTCTAATGGTAAACGTAGGCCTAAGTATGCCCAGCGTCATAACTCAAACGGGGAGCTCAAACAAGCCCTCGTCTCAACTTAAGTGCGAGCCTGCGAAGCCCACGTTCCAACTCAAACGCGAAAGCTAAGCCACGCTACGTCTCAACTTAAGCACGAGCTTGCGAAGCCCGCGTTCCAACTCAAACGCGAAGCTCAACTATCCCCGCGTTTCAACAACAAACAAGAACCCATGAGGGTCGTGTTTCTGTTGTAACTGCCCCATTACTGAGTCAATTAACACCCATGTAAAGAGGAGAGTTAATCCCTATTTTGGAGGGATTCTAGGAAAACAATTCTCCGCCTGAATATCTCTATAAATAGCCATGGAAGCTATTGAAAAGGGGCGGCCTTTTTTGGGTGAAGGAGAGAATCTTTTAATATTAGAGAGAGAGAGAGAAGTTTTCTTCGGGCATGTTTGGTTGCAAGGAAGTGGGCAGAAGCAGAGAAATGAGGAAGTATAATTGCTCACTTTTCTATCTATCCAAACGCCAAAAGAAAATTGGGAAAACCCCTTTTCTTTTTCTCTTTTTCCTTTTACACAATCATTTCCTCACTTTTAGGGTGCTACAGTTAATTTTGTGATCATGTAAATCTCATTTGTAATAAGTTGTAGCTCAAAACAGTTAATTTTGTGATCATGTAAATCTCACTTGCATTCTAATTACAATCTAATTTTTATTTTTCTTAATTAATTTTTATTTTAATATTATTTTGTGGTCAACTTTGCGGTTAACTTTTTCACTTTCACTTTCACATTACCATCTAAACACCGGAAAAGACAAAATTTTTCAAACCACACTTTCTCACAACATCCAAACGCCGGAAAACTCACTAACCAATTTCCTAGTTCCAAAGAGAACTATTACCACTTTCTCACTTCTTCACTTTCTCACTTTCACCCCTAACCAAATAGCCCCGAATCTTCAAAAGAGAACTCCAAAACTTGTTGTGTCTAAGTGGAGTTATCATACTTCCAAAAACGATCCAAGAGAAGCTTGTCGTTTAGCCGGTCGAACAAGATTCACTCTCCATCACACAACCAAAGAAGCCAACCTTAAACAAATGGGAGACTCAAATATCCTCTCCTCTTTTGTAATCAGATTTTTATTTGTTGTAATTTTTTGAAATCAATAAGAATTTTACTTCATATTTTTTTGACCTAACAAAAGATGGCGACTCCAACTGTTTCTTTACCGACAAGAACATCATGGCGCAAGCTGATGTCAAGTTCATGGGATCAACGAGCGAATCATTCATCGTTGAATTCGACCAAAAAAATTTGAAGAATTTCTTTCTTCGGGCTCCGATAGTCTAAAACCAATGCGGCAGTGCCGCAGTGTCTCTGCAGGGACCCGCTCTCAAGTCTCTTGGGAGACTTATTCAAAAGTGGCTAGCGCCATTGCTAACAATACCGTGTCCAGCGAAGCTTTGAAAACCTCTTGTGTAACCCATACGGCAAGCGTCAACATCTCTCAGGAGACACACATAGCCAGTATGCCAGCTGACAGCGATGAAGGCCAGTCCAGCTATCTCTCTCCTCTCCAAACTCCGTATTTTCAGGTTGTCAGGGTTTCCCACAACTCCCGAGGCTTAACCGGAATGTTGAACGTCGGCGAAGGCGTCGCGCCCATCGACAACAAATTGAAGATTTTGCAGTTGCAACCTGCTTTGCAGATACAGAGCACGAGGCTTAGACCCACGTTTCTTAGAAGCAACACGAGATCTGCGTTCTTCAAACACGTATCTCAACGTCCAAGCGCGAGGTTCATATTTTTGCTCCAAAACGCGAGATCTGCGTCTGTGCAGATGCAGAACGCGAGCCTCAGACCCGGTTTCTCCAAAGCAACATGAGACCCGCTTTCTTCAAACGCATGTCTCAATGCCCAAGCGCGAGGTCCGCGTTTTAGTTCCAAAACGCAAGACTCTCGTCCAGTCTGTGCCAGGACATGATTCCCGCGAAGTTCGCTTTTTGTAGCAGACTCTGCCAAAACGCGAGGCTAAAAACCCGCGTTCAGCCTTAGATGACCAGGGTCAAAATTGATCCAAAAAGTCCTCATCCTCAAGGATTCGAGGCTAGTCTTTTGGATACCCCTACAACAGATCTAAGGGACTACTTGACAAAGAAAAGGACTGTCCATCAAATTACTCCTCAATGTTATTGTGACCAGCTCATCATAGCAATACTCTCGAATACCACTTCAACTTTCATGCGAGCAAGCCATCAGTATTCAATCGATTGTCAACCGCCTGTATATAATTCAGCCAAGAGACGCCACTCCCACAAGAAAATTTATTCGCAGACGTGGAGTATCCTGAGGTAACTTCAAAATGGTGGGTCCATGTACTACACGAGCAAGTCCAAAGAGAAGAAGCCGATCATCTGCTCTGACGAGTCTAATGATGAATCTTCTTCTGGATTAAAAGAAATCCTGAACGAATCAGAAGGAGTGTTCCAGCACACTCACATCCGCATTGGTACAATTGCCCGGTGAACTACAATGCCCTAGCCAGAGGTATCGATGTGAACGAGGCATACCCCGCCTCGCGGAATCACATGCATCTAACTCTTCTATAGAGAAAGAAGCCTTCGCATATATGGTGGGCACTCCTGAAGAAATGACCAAGTGATTTGAAGAGCAGTCCCAAGTTCAGAGAGAACAATTCGGTATTGTTTAATCTCAGTAAGAATCTATCATCACCCTTAAGCTAATGCTTGCACAACTGCTTAAGAAGAAGAAAAAAGGTCCAGAGACCAAGGGAAAAAGAAGGAAAGAGAAAGCTCTTCTTTTGAGGATACCGAGCGTGACAAACTCTCAAACCCCGAGTTCCCCAAACTTTCATCTGAATAGGAGGATAGTTCAGAAAGTGGATTTCGTCACTCTAGGAGGATGAGTAATCTAGAATAACATCTGAAGCCCTTGCGCGCTGAGGTGACCTTCAAGATGTGGGGGTTGTGCGACCTTACCCAGTGGAATGGGACACAACCCCCTACCCTCCAAGATTCACGGCACCGACCCTATATACTTTTGATGGTATAGGGCCACCGAACCAATACATATATCACTCTAAATCTCAAACTGGAAACGTAGTATCGAACGATGCTATCATGACTCATTTATTCATTGACACTCTCAAAGGGGTTGCTTTTGAGTGGTTCGTGAAGCTGCCAGCCGGCTCTATCAAAACTTGGGCCGACTTGGAAAATTTATTTCTAACTCGCTTCTTCGAAGACGATACGAAAGTAGCAATGCCGGCTCTCCTTGCCATGAAGCAGAAGAAAGGAGAGTCAATTAAGGCTTTTGTAGAGAGATTCCATAGTATGGCACTATGTTGCCCAAGTGGCATGTCCCAATCCACACCGGTGGAAACATGCCGCCACAACCTACAGACTGCACTCCTCGCCCAGATAGGAGTGGCGGAATGTCGCATTTGAAAGCAGCTGATGGCATAAGGCAAGCAGGCAGAAGACATAGTCACCTGGGTCAGAGCTGGAGAGAAAGACAGTAAATCAAGACCCGACAAATCGACGCGACGTAATCCAGAGTCATCTTCTCAGCCAAAAAGACGTGATACTCTAGCAACGGAGATTAACTCACTTTCGAAACCCTAATCAACCAGAGGGGGTGGAGCTCCGGCCAAGCACGTGCAAGTAAAGCATACTCTTTCAAGGATGAGCATGTGGTCTCTCTGTTCAAGTTATTTTAGAAGAGTAACAAACTCAAATTGCTAGAGGTCAGATGCCTTGATGAAGTCAGGAAGACTGATGATCCTAATTACTATTTACATCACAGGATGTTGGGACATTCTACGAAGAACTGCTACATCTTCAAGGATGTTTTTCAAGCTCTAATCGACACGGAAGTCCTTAAACTCCATCTAGAGCAGAAGAAGGTGACGACTAGCATGACGTCCCTTCAATTTGGCAGAGAACTCTATTAGTACCAGTTAGAGTGGTTCCCATCCCGAAAAGGAAACTGAGAGGGATCAATACTGATCCCCACAATAAAAAGAAAAGAGACCTTGCCCTATTCCTACTCCTCGAGGAGAGATAATGTGGGTACACCCTGACATTATCAAAAACCAACAATGGACAACTGTTACACGTAGAAAATCCAAAGATAAGGCTAAAATGTTCTCCAGTAATGTGGGGAATCTCTCCTAGAGAAACTGAGAAAGATATTGCTTTTCTCACTAGTTCAAGAGAAGAGGAGTCTATCTTGGCTGCTAATACAAAAACTGCTTCCACATCGAAGACCCAATCTGGCAAGCGGTACTTAAAACAGTATGGTCAGCTGGTAGCAAGATCTTCCCAACTAGTGAAGGAAATAGCCGAGCAGTCCACAAAGCAGCTCATGGACAAACAAAAGGAGCTTCATTATTCCAAAGCCGTTCAAAAAGATGATGCGAGACCATTCCTCCCTTGCGCTTTGATGTTTTGGCTCAGCTGGCCAGCATCCCTGCTCGGATCACTCTGTATGAGCTTCTTAGACTTTTCAAATCCATAAGAGAAGTTCTAAAAGAAGCATTGGTAGATTCTGACGTTTTCCTAACTCAGATTCCCGTCATCCCAGGGGAGGAAGATGATGGACACTGTTATCAGGCCTCCAGACATTCCCCATGCATCACATTCTCTCCGGAGGATATGCAAATAA
The DNA here is from genome assembly GCA_038442645.1 of Agave tequilana. Taxonomy (NCBI): domain Eukaryota; kingdom Viridiplantae; phylum Streptophyta; class Magnoliopsida; order Asparagales; family Asparagaceae; genus Agave; species Agave tequilana. The sequence continues at coordinate 8,430 of JAVJIF010032083.1, forward strand.
AGAAAATATGATAAACCCTTATATTATACAGAGTACATTGGATCATCTGAAGTGAGTCGCATTCAGGTTGATCAAGGATATGCGTTGAGCATTATGCCCCATCGGGTTATGCAGCACGTAGTGATTCTCACTCATCGATTGAGCGCTATACAAACTACCATTTATAGCTTCAATGCTAATGGTATGCGTCCGATAGGCAAGATCAAACTTAGATGCCAGATCGAGGATTTGAAATCTGAAGTTACATGTTATGTCATTGGTGCCGACATGTCTTACAACTTGTTGCTGGGACGACCATGGAGCCACCGCAACTCCATTGTTCCGTTTACCCTTCATCAAGTAATGAAATATACAAATGAACAGGAAAGAGTGAGAACATTGATTGCTAAAAGGCATCCATTCAAGGGGGTAGAGAACTACTTCACTGACTCTCTCATTTACCAAGATTCTATTGAGACTGATGAGAATCTCTAGCCAGAAAAATTAGAATCTAGCAATGAGTAGATACAGAACCAGAGGCAGAAGATGAATGTCTTTGAGAAATAAATCCTCTTATAATGAACATTGATAAGCTCAATTTCAATACCACTGCCAATTTGAAGTGAGTAGTTTATCAATGAAGACATAGATTTGGTTTACTTTTTTATATTTGCTTCTAATTCTGTACCGTCGGACACTAGTAATGACGTGGATTGTAACCAATGGCCAGCAGTAGATGCTCTGACATCACTGCATGCACCATTCAAATCATCCTTCATGGTGCGAAAAAAGACCAGCGATGCACAAGGAACTTTCTTCGAAGTGCCAACTAAACGCAAAGGCCAAAAGCCAATTCTATTCAGGAAAATCGAGTCTGAACCAGTGACTCGTGAAAGCTCGAAAGATAATCCTGAGTCCGCATAATTCTCCCATTAAGGGCCAAATGTATGTCGTATGATGGAGAATATGAGGTCTGACCTGATGAAAAGGTCCGGCTTGAACTTTGGCAAAGGAAGACGAACATTACTCTAATCCTTTGTCCCAAAAGGGAAAGAACCTGTATACTATCATCAAACTCGGAGGGGATTAGGCTATGTGTCAACTCCAATCCATAGGATTCCGAGTTTGAGGAATTATTATATCACAATCACTCATCAGATATCAGTGTCGATGCTCTCTTCGAAGGTCTTTCAGTCAATATGGTTTCAACCAGCCCACTGGAGGATGAAGACGAGGATGAGGGAATGATCTAGTCAGACACCGATCCCAGGATCAAACACCTAAACACTCTCTGAGATATCCGCTTTGAGCAGTGTGACCCACCCACAGATGATAAAGTGATTTAGATAAACTTAGGAGATGAGGTTAACCCCCAAACCCATATTCATAAGTGAAAGTTTATCGCTTTATGAGAAAGAAGACCTAGTACATCTTATACAAGAGTACATATTTCGCTTGGAAACTATTAGGACATGCCCGGACTTGATTCTCAAGTGGCTATGCATCGCCTCAATATCAATTCAGATGTGAAACCAGTCAGGCAACAATAACGACGGTTCCATTCAGAAATAATGGAGGCAATTGAATCGAAAGTATAAAACCTTATAGACTCCAGTTTTATCAGGGAAGAGTAACACCCTGACTGGGTAGCCAACATTGTGCCGTCACCAAGAAGAATGGGAAGATCCGAATTTGCATCAACTTCTGCGATCTGAACGCTGTATGTCCTAAGGACGAGTTTTCTCTCCCGATCACGGATGTTATGATTGACAATACATGCGTTTTGAGAGAATGTCTTTCATGGACGAATTTTCATGATATAATCAAATTAAAATGTACGTTGAAGATAAGAAGCATACATCTTTTGGAATACCACTGGGAGTGTATTGCTACACCGTGATGCCCTTTGGCTTGAAGAACGCAAGAGCGACATATCAACAGGTAATGAATATAATCTTCCATGAGCATATACGCAAGATCGTAGAGTGCTACGTAAATGATATTGCAGAAAAAAAAGCGGTACCAAAGGTGATCATATTGCAAATTTTAGGGGAGTATTCAACACTATGCGGAAGCATCAACTGAAAATGAACCCAACCAAGTCCTTCATGGGGTAACCGGTAGCAAATTCCTTGGATTCCTTGTAACATCTAAAGGAATTCACCTCGACCCGGAGAAAGTCCATACCATCCAGGAAATGCAACCTCCAAGAAATCTCAGAGAACTCAGAGGATTGCAAGGATAATTGGCGTATATCAAGATATTCATATCAAATCTATCAGGACATTGCCAATCCTTCACCAAGCTGATGAAGAAGGGAGTCTCATTTATTTGGGATAATGCTTGCCAAGAAGCGTTTGAGAAAATCAAGTAATACCCCATGCATCCACCTGTGTTCGCAGCGTCAGTATCAGGAAAACCCTTCTTGATATACATTTGAGTTATGAATCACTCTCTAGGAGCTTTATTGGGCCAGAATAATGATCAAGGACACGAGCAAGCAGTCTACTATCTAAGTAGAATCATGATCGGAACGGAACATCGTTACAACCCGATCGAAAAAGAGTGTCTAGCCCTAGTTTTTGTTTTTCAGAAAATGTGACACTACCTAGTGGGCCAAACTATTTGAGGTTGCTTATGACGAATTCATCATCACAAACGGTCAATTGGCGAAATGGGTTATTTGCTCTCACAATATGAGATGTAATTCCCGTCATAAAAGCTACGAAAGGACAAGTAGTGGTAGACTTCTTAACTGAACATCTAGATCCAAGAGCAATCAGATTTTACGAAGGTCTCCCAGATGAGATCGCTGAAGTCTACATGATCTAAACATTTTTCGAAGAGCAAGTCTGACAATTATTCTTCAACAATTCATCAAGAATGGATCCTACAGAAAACATTGCAGCTGGAGTGGGGGTAGTGCTCGTATCTTCACAAAACTACATGATCCCTCCACAAAACTACATTATCCCTCGTGCATTCTCCTTAACCAAGCTGTGTTCCAATAACGTCGCGCAATACAACGCTCTCTTGATTAGGATGCAACTTGCTGAAGAGATTGGAGTCAAAAATCTTGAAGCGTACGGTGATTCAAAACTCGTCGTCAACTAGATTCGTGGGGAGTATGAAGTCCGACATGAAGACTTGATGCCCTATCACAATGCAACTGTTAACATGGCGAAGAAGTTCAAAAACTTCTACATTGACCATATACCACATCAGCAAAATATGCATGTAGATGCATTGGCGTCTCTCGTTGCTTCGTTGGCGCTTCCAGCCGGAGCCATGGAAAAAGTACTCATTTACAGTCACGACTTGTACTGTCCAAATTTGCCTTTGAAGAAAGTTAAACTACAAAAGGAAACCTTTAAGTCAAAGAAGTTCTGGAGATCTTAACAAGTTCGGAACTCAGAGATTTGTGATTCCCATTCATTGATTTTGTTTTATACGGCATCATGCCTGAGGCAGCCGCCATCAGAAGAAAGGCACTTCGATTCTACTACAATGTGATTACGCGAACATTATATCGTCGATCGTATGATGGAAACTTACTCCACTGCCTTTCACACAAAAAAGCACAGGAGGCACTCAGGGAAGCTCACCAACCCTGACCTAAGCTCAGAGACAAGCTTCGAAGACTTGGCTACTATTGGCCGAGAATGATCTCTGATGCCATTGTCTATGCTAAGTGATACCATGTCTGTCAGATCCATAGTGACTTCGTCCATCAAGCACCAGGACGTCTTCATCCAACGTCTTCTTCATGGCTATTTAAGATGTGGGGAAAGGATGTTATTGGACCCCTCCGCCTTTCAACATCCGAAGGACATTGCTTCATTTTGGTCATAACTGACTACTTCTCTAAGTGGGCAGACGAAGTTCCCCTGAAGGAAGTAAAGACATCAGACGGGATCAAATTCATCAAGCATCATGTACTCTATCGCTTTGGCATACCCCAACGAATTGTCCATGACAATGGATCCCAATTCATCAGCTAAGCATTTCAGAGGTTCTGTAATACGTTCAGGATGAAAAATGTGTCTTAACAACATACTATCTAGTTGCCAACAGTCTTGCAGAAGCCTTTAACAAGACTATTGGAAAGCTTCTCAAAAAGTTTGTCTCAAAAAGCCAACACGACTGGGATGACAAATTAGGTGAATGCCTATGGGCCTATCGCACAATGGTGAGAATCTCAACTAAGGTTACGCCGTTCTTCTTGATGTACGGATGTGAAGTCGTACCCCGTTGGAAATTCAAATTTCATCCTATACATTGCTTTGATGACAGAGATGACAGACAAGTTTGGTGGAGATGACCACCACGTTTTGGAGACAAGGAAAGTTGCCTTCTAGGTTTGGTAACGATTCCTAACTCCTTATTTATGTTTGCATGCTTTCCATGTTTATCATTTATAGCATGTTTTATTGTTTTTAGATTATTATGAAAATGCCATGTTTATTAGACCATTGACATACATGTATAGTATTTGAGACACCCATGTTTAATATGGACTATTATTTGTGTTCTCACCTTTGTTTAGCTATCATGTTTATCATAGCTCTAATAACATGTGTATTTAAATAATAATCATGTTTATGTTTTTCATGGTTATTCACATTTTTTTTATGCTTCATGCTTTGAATATATGTTTAAATGTTAGTTTTTATTAAAACTAGGTATATACTTGTGCATATAGTGGGCCACAAATAAATCTATATATGTTTGTGCTTGAATACTTATTTGTTCCCATTATATGTGCTAGTATAGTCTAGTTTTGATGATCCATGCATTTTAAACCTGTATTCCCATTCTTGAATTTGTTTTATGTCTATGTTTAACTTCATGTATATGTCCATCTTGTCCAAACTATTGATTATACATATACATCCCTTGAGCCACGTGCCTTAATGCATATATTTTTGTGGACTCGTTGTGTTTGGATATGTATGTATATTTTAGTTTGTATAGGACATACATATACCTTGAATATTAAATAGTTTGATGATTTTCATATTTTCATGTTTCAAGGAATATTGAGCTTATTGTCCATCTTTCATGATTATGATCTTCACATTCTATTTGTACACTCACTTTTATTGTTTACTCATGTGTTTTTTTTTCATGAGTCATATTTATGCTTAATTGATTATGAGTGTTGACTATTTTGTGAATTTCATATTTTTCATAGAAAATAATTTTGTTTTATTCCTTACTTGAAGGATTTCGTACTAGTTAACAAGTTTTTCAATTTAACTAGTTCGTATTCTTCATATGGTAGATGTTTTCAAACATACTATATTTCAAATCTATTTTTTGAAAACCCCTACCTTCCACGGGCGGATGGATGGGCGATCATGCTCATGTATGCTTTATAATGAAAATCATTTTAAACTTGAACATGATTGGGTGGTAGTTATATGATGTATACACTTGATCATTATTGTTGTTTCAATTGGTATCATTGAATTCTTTCAATTGGTATCAATTTTGACCTTTCTTGTATACTCATATATGTTTGTATGTATGTATGTTGTTCAATTTCAATAGTATCAATTTCGATTGGTATTAAATTTTTCATACATATATATTTGTTTATGCTAAGCTTGAGTTTTAACTTTGTTTCAAATGATTCAATTTTCAATTGGTATCTTATTACAAGCTTATGCATGTGTTTGGTTGGTTTTTCATAAAGGGGGAGAAAATTCGATTTTCATATTTCGATTGGTATTTGTATTTCCACTCCCTTACTTTATGATAGAAAATAAAAAGTTTAAATTGATATCATATGTTTAAAAAGAAAAATATTCTTTTTTGATATCAAGATGTTTATTTGAATATGTTTTTAAAATTTGTATCTCAAAATTTTGTTTAAAGATAAATACTAAGGTTTTTATTTATATTACCTATATGCAAGGAGAACTTAACATCTCTTCTACATATAGATTCATGTTGAGTGTATCTTGTATTGAGGAGCTTGACATCTCTTCTTTATGTGATACACGTGTGTAGGGGGGGCTTCACATCTCCTCTTATGCATTACATATCATGTGTTATGTGAGTTAGGGCTTGTCATCCCTTCTTCATGTAATGCATGAGTGTAGGGAAGTTAACTTAGCGTCTTCCTCTTCATGAATGTATATAGCATATACCATTTATTGATCTATGTTTACTTTCAATAGGTACCTTAATTGATTGTCACCCCTATTTGGTTTTATTTTTTGTTTTAGACAAAAAGGGGAGAACATTGTCTTTATTTACCCCTTATTGACGATTGTTTCCTTGTATTAAAAAGGGGGAGAAGATTTTGTTTTGTTTTGATTGTTTACCCCTTTGTTGATGATTGACAAAAAGGGGGAGAAAGATTTTGAGTTTGAGTTTGATATATGCATATTTATGTTTTGTATATATTAAGTTTAATTTAGTTTAATTTAATTGGTATCTAGAGCATGTTTTGTTTTGAACATTTCATTGGTATTTAGAGCCTTTTATTGTTTATGCATTGTCATTCATTGCATATTTATTGTTTATTTGTTTATGCATGAGTTAAGGGGGAGCTTCTTTGAAGCTTAACTTTAATCCATGCATATATAACTCCATGAGTTTTGTCATCATCAAAAAGGGGGAGATTGTTGGCCCGAAGGCCTTCCACCCTAGTTTTGATGATGATTAACTCATGTAGTTATGTTTACTAATAATCTTGTGATTTTAGTTACAGATCATTAATCAAGATATTAGTTGGTGATTGCGTCAAAAAGAGGAGTTTGGAAGCTTTCACTTGGTGATTCCCGAGCCCGAGCGTCAAGATCTTACATAGCCATGCTCGTTGGATCACAGTGTTTGGACCGAGTCGACTTGAAGTTGAAGATCGTCAAGAAGACTTAGGTATCATAGAGTTTAGTGTGTTTTAGATCCATGTATAAAGCTTAGAATAGTTGATATGCTCAAGTGCACAACACTCACGATTTATGTTTTGGATTTGGTTTTCATGAATAGATTGATCAAAATAAGTTTACATAATTTATATGTATAGTAGATGTATTCTGTTATACATGCATGCTTAAACTTCTTATACAAACTTATTTTGACTTTCCTATTCATGTAGTGAAAAATCTAAGTTTGATAAAATACAAGTTTTAGTTTTTGGTAAAAATGTTAAAACACAAAAATAGTTTCATATGCTTGATATTTGAGTTAAAATGTTTATCACATGTTTATATATCAATGCAAAATGAGAAAACTATTTTGGGTATTTTTTCAAGAGAAAAGAATTTTTAGAAATATTTTAACATGTGTTTCTGTCCCAGAACAGTGGCTGACAGGCCAGGTCGGCCGATCGCACGGGTCGACCGCACCAAAGGCCGGTCAACCCTTGCGGTCGACCGACGTGCACAGGCTTGTGCACGTTTGGCAGACACAGGGACGGTCGGCCGGCCGGCCGACCGGACCAGAGAGCTTTGCTCTCTATATCTGGGCGGTCGGCCGCACGGCCGACCGGATTGCCCAACGGTCATATTTCTGACCGTTGGCGGTCGGCCGGGCCGGCCGACTGCTAGCCTGTCAGGCTGCCAGATCAGCCTAACGGCTAGTTTCTGTTTTGGCCTATATAAACCCCATTTCTTTGAGATTTTGGCTAAGATTTTTACAGAGAAAAATTGCTGTTTCCCTAGTGTTAAAAACAAGTTTTCAAAAGTGTTTTTGAGTTTTAAACTTCCAATCTTATTTGTTTTAGGTTTTTGAAAAAATCAAAGAAAAGAGTATTTTGGGAGATTTGTCTTGGCTTTCATTTTCTATCTTTTACAAGAGTTTTCCCAAGTATTTTTCTTTGAGTTTCTATTTTCCAAACACCTAGTTCTCCACACTTGAGCTATATCTTCTATCCTATTCTATTAGGATCTTGTTTTGTGAAAAAGAGGAAAGAGAGATTATTTGTGGTCCTTGGAACCACTTGTTGTAAACACCCTTACTTTTGTTGTATCCCTCTTTGGTAGAGGTTGATCGGGTGATTGGTTTGCTCCCTCTAGTGAGAGGTGGAGTTTGGTTTGTAAACCTTATTCGGTAGAGGTGTTGGTTGTTGTTTGGCTACGGGCCTACCCTCGGTTGTGAGGCGGTATTTGAGAGAGGAGTTCGGTACTCCCTTTGTTGTAACAAATACTTCTCGGTGAAGGTTCCCTCGGTGGGAGTCCTCGGTGGACAAGATAGTGGATTAGAAATCCTTCTCGGTGAAGGCGGGGATGTAGAGCTAGGGGCTCGAACCTCGAAACATATCTTGTCTTTGCATTTGATCCATTGTCTCTCAACTCTATCTCTTTTAATTGTGCATTGTATTATTCATATTGCCATATCATTCATATTCCTTGTGTTGTCCTTGCATTGATTCATATTACTTATTCATTATATGCTTGGATTGTTTGTGTGTGCCTCACTTGTACTTAACCACAAGAGCTTCATATAGCACCTCAACCCATATCTAGGGGAATCAAGAGGAGTTAGTCCAGAGTCCTTCACGGGGAATTCGGCTACACTTGTGTGTTGTACTAAGTGTGTTGCAATTAGTTTTTAAGTTTTCGCATTTAGCGCACTTAGTTTTCTAGATTAGCACTTACACCTATTCACCCCCCCTCTAGGTGTTTTTCAAAACTTCAGTTTTAGTTTTATCACTCTTTTCATGATCAAGTTAACACAACACCTTTGATCAAAACTTTACCCTGATCAATCAGATCAATCAGATGGATTAGGGCTTGAGATCTAAGATTCTTGGGAGAGCGTCAAAGAAAAGCTTTCTCATTCAATGGATCATATCACGATCGATCAACGCTGAGCCGACTGAACATTGGTGACATTATGAGGCATGATGTCAACATCAAAGGTTGCAAAGTTAGAAACTTTGATTTTAGTTTTGTCACTCTTCTATGATCAAGTTAACACTACACCTCCGTTCGAAGATTCATCCTTATCAATCAGATAGATTAGGATTTGAGATCCAAGATGTTCGGGAGAGCACCAATGAAAAGCTTCCTCATTCAACGGTTCATATCACGATCGATCGACACTGAGCCGACCGAACATTGGTGACATTATGATGCATGATGTCAACATTGATGCAATGACAAAGTGGAAAACTTCAGTTTTAACTTTGTCACTCTTATAATGATCAAGTTAACATAAGACTTCTGATTAAGACTTCACCCTAATCAATTAGATGATTAGGGCTTGAGATCCAAGATGTTTGAGAAAGTATCAAAGAAAAGCTTCCTTATTCAATGCATCACGTCACGGTTGATCGATGCCGAGCAGACCGAACATAGGTAACATTATGATGTATGATGTAAACATTGAAAAAAAGATAAAGGCAAGTGAGTTTTTAGCCTTGTCACTCTTCTCTAGTATATAGACATGCACCAATCTTCAACTTAAAAGAATAGGTTATATTTAAAGTCGAGCATACATAAGCAACAGTTTTAGGCATTCTTCTTTCTGATCATTCCTCTCGATCCAGAAGGATGTCTTATCTAGCCTGACTTTTTTATATGTAATGGTGGCATGCTTCCCTTCTTCTATTCGATTGATCGAAGCTCGACCCAATGGCAGGGGATCCAAATAGTCAGATGAGCTGATTGAATGAGTTTATCTGATGGCTTATCCAGTCAAACTCATTGAAGAAGGTTCGTGACGCATCTTTGCAGAATTTTTTCACTGTTTTCCCATTCATATCAATATGTGGTAATCGATCGACTCTCATGGTGGGTTGAATGAGTTTATCTGATGGCTTATTAAGCCAAACTCATTGAAGAAAGTTTGTGATGCATCTTTGCAAAAAATTTCCAGTGTTTTCACATTCATATCAAAATGTGGTGACCGAATGAGGACCAGAGAGAACTCTATGAGAAAGATTATCCTCTGGACAAAATCCTCGTGGAATTCATATCCACTTTCTTAATCCCCATCTCATCTGCGGAGTGAAAACTCAGGAGGTACATTATGTTACTTAAAGTAATAAAATCATCCAACGCCTTCGACGGCTAAAGGATAGATGAAAACAGTTGGCTTTCAAGCCCAACAAAAAATCCTCAACAACTCATCATACTGAGTGAAATAACATGGCTAGCCCAACTCAAATGGTTGTTGGTAAAGGCATACCAAATCCGTTGATAGCTGAGGGTTTGCTAAAAATCCTGAGGGCCTTGATCCTGCCTTCCCCTCCAAAATCCCTTGCCGATTCCCGGTCCATGGAATAGTAGGACCACAAAAAGCTGTAATTGTTTTCTCAACGAAATAATCATAGATCAAACATATCATGTTAACATTATACTTCTGATAGCAAAATCAATATATCTTCAGTAGGATAGAATTTAACTTGTCAATTCTCTTCAATAGAATGACGAGTTTACTAAAATTGCTTAAATCACAAAATATTCCCGGCCAAGTTGAAAACTACACCTCTAATCAAAATTGCTCATATCATAAATACAAATCCCTATTAAGTTAATATTAACCTATGACAGTGATTCTCTCAATTTTCGAGATGTTTGATGTCAAGTTAAATATTACACCTCTAGCATCCATTTCATCGTTAAGTTAAATACTATGCCTATGACAATGATCTTCTCTCGAGGTTTCTCATTGAAACCGAGACCTTCAATGCTAAGTTAATATTATGCCCTAGCATTTACCCTATTGTTAAGTTAACACTAAACCTACGACAGTAATTTTTTAGTTTTCTCAATGAAAATGTGACCTTCTTGATGCTAAGTTAATATCCTACTGTAAGCTATCTAAAAATTACTGAAGACAGAGCCTCAGACGTAGGCCTAAACAAGAGGGTCGCGTCTCAACCCAAACGCGAACCTCGCGTCCTTTGTCAAATGCGGAGGCCGCATTCCAGCCTCAGACGCAGGCTCATGCCAAACGCGAGTGTCGCGTCTCAACCCAAACGCAGACCTCAACTCAGACGTGGACCTCAGCCTGTCCAGCATCCAACTACAAATGCGGATCTCAACCAGAGTCGCGTTCTAATCTCAAACACGGACATCATCAACAACACGACGTGAGGATCACGTTATGTGCCAATGTGATAGTCGTGCTGTTCTTTGAGACGCATGCCTTAGGGTCATGTTTCAACATTAAAATGTGAGCCTGTGTAGCTTCGCGTTCCATCACAGACGCAAGCAAGTGAGGTCCGCATCTCAACATCAGAGCGAGGTCCTCGTCCAATACGGAACCCATATTTCTGCTATAACTGCAGCCACAAACTTGGTCAGTTATACCCCATTTTCTCCCCATATAATGAGGAATAACTTTCCATTATGAAGAGATTTAAGGGATTAGTTACTCCCCTCCCATGATGGAGAGATTTAAGGGGTTACTTGCCCCCAGAATCCTCTATAAATAGCTATGAATAGATACGGGAGTGTGGGGGGAGTTCTAAAGGAGGAAACCAAGATGCCTAAAGCTAGAGGAGGAGAATCCCTAAAAAGGCACAATTGATGCTTAATGCTTAAAGTTAGATAATCACAGAAGGCTGGAAGCTAAGCACAAGGCTGCTGAACATACATTGTGTTGAAAGAGAATGCTCTTTATAAACTTGTTGAGTTCAAGTTCAATAATCTCTTTGAGATTTTTTGCCACTGATTAAGATTTCATACCTGACCAGTGCGCTTCCAACGAGAGCAAGAGGATCCAAAAATTAAGATTCTGGTTCGGCTCGTCAACGGAGAGTAAGAATCACTCTCCACCGCTACATCAAGAATCCAATCTTAAACAAAGGGGAGATCTAACCATTCTTCCCTTTTTTGTAATCGAATTATTGATCCGCTGTAATTTTCTTTACAATCAAATAAATATTTTACACGCCCTCAATTTTTTCCGAGGAAACAAGAGATGGCGACTCCACTGGGGATAGTTTTCTCTGCCAATGAGAAAGCCGTAGCGCAACCTGACCTCAAGCTTTTCGGATTAATGGTCGAATCGCTCGTCGTCGAGTTCAACCAAGAGAAGTTCGAAGAGCTTTTCTCCTCGGGTTCCATTAGTCTAGTCTCAAGCAAGACTCGCTCTCAAGCCTCGCTTTTTGCAAAGCAAGTGGCTCAATCTCTTTTGAGGTTCTGACAACCTCCTGTGGATCCAATATAGCTTGCGACAAAGTCTCTCAAGAGACCCGCAAAACTAATATCTTGGCTTGTGGCTAACACAGTGGCGGAAGCCAATATCACCGCCAAACTCCTCCCAAGGCTCAACAAACGCAGTTTGCAGGGGGTTCACATAACCTCATGCTAGCCAAGCAGATATTTGATCGTCGACGAAGACATCAAGATCGCCATAAGCAAACAGAAGACGAATGTGTTGTTGGCATTAAATGTGAAGCTCGCGCTTAGCCCCATGTTTCTGCGATAAAACTCAATGCTTGTGTTCATAAGCTGCGCGTTTCAGTGCCAAAATGCGAGGCTTGTGCCCAGCCTCAAGCTGTGCCAAAACGCGAGGTTTGTGTCTCACTTCAAAAATGCGAGACTTGCATTCAGCCTAAGTCTGCGCCAGAACGCGACCCTCACGTCTCAATTCTAAAACGCGAGAACCACGTTCAGCAGACAGTGTCAAAATAAGACCTTTGCGTTTCTCTTCAAAAGCGCGAGATCCGCGTCAACAGGAGGCTGCGCCAGAACACGACCTCCATGTTTCACTTCTAAAATGCAACAGTCCCATTCAGCAACGCGAAGTTCGCGTCCAGCCCCAAGAGGTCAAGTTCAAATGTGAACCGTTAAGCCCTCACCCCATGGGTTCGAGACTAGTTCTCAGGTACCCCTGCAACGGATCTGAGGGACTACTTGGTAAGAAAGATGAGTACTTCTCAAATCGCTCCTCAGTACCATTGCGGGCAGCTCATCTCGGTGGTGCTCTCTGATTATCACTGCAACTTTTAGATGACTAAGCCATCAGTTTTTAGCCTATTGTCAAAGGCTTCAAACTCAAACTCTGCCAAGAGGCGACAATCTCGCAAGAAGAAGTCATTCTCTGTCACTGAGTACCCGAATGTGACTTCTAATATGGTGGGTCCAAGCACCACACAAGCAAGTCGAAAGAAAAGCAACTTGTCCTTAGTTCTGAGGAGTCGAATATTGAACGTTCCTCAGGCTTGAAAGAAATACTGATTGAGCCTGAAAAAACTTACCGACATACTCAGATCCGAATCGGAGCAATTTTTCCAATCGACTACAATTAGCTGGCTAGAGGGATTGAAACAGACGATGAGCACTCTGCCATCGTGGATCCCATTCATCTAACTCTTATAGGGAGACAGAAGCCTTCACATATATGGCTGATATTTCAGAAGAGATAGACAGAAAATTTGAGGAGTAAGCTCGAGTGTAACAGGTGCAACACGAGATGCTTCAAGCCTAACAAGAGTCTATCAATGATCTCAAGAAGATGATAGCTTTTTTGCTTAAAAAGTCAAAGAAGAAGAAGACGAAAAGTCCGAAAACTAAAGCTTTTTTTCCTGCAAAAGCAAGGATGAAAAAAAGGAGGATGAAAACTCTATCTCTGAATACTCTGATGGCAATAAGAACAACTTTGGATATGAAAATCCTGAGTCTTCTTCTTCCGAATATTTTGTATATTATTTGTTATTGTAGCACCCGTTCCCAGGATACGTACCCAGATACATGTCCCGATTTTTTTGACCATATTGTTTAAATTTCTTCTAGTATTTGTTTTCGGGTTGTGATTGCTTATATTATTTGGTATCAGATTTGGATTCTCAGTCTTAGAGTCAGCCCTGACCTGAACGATACAGCATACTGCTAATTTGACCTTTTGGTAGTCTGATTTGATCAATTTTAATTTCAAACACTATTTTCTAATATTTTAGATTTTTCATGATTTTCTGAAATTTTTCAGAATTATTCTGCAAAATCTTCAAAACTGGTGTCGATCGGCATCGCTTATCGTTTCCCGAATTTTTAGTTTTTAAATTGAGTTGAATTTTTAGAAATAACTTTCACATTACTTCTTAGAATCTTATTTTCTATCTCCCCTATACTCTCCCTCTCCCTCTTTTAATTTTCTTTCTTTCCTTCTTTACTCCTTCCCCATCTTCTCCATTTCTCCTTCTCTCCCACCAACACTCTCTCTCTTCCCTCCTTGAGCAGCTGTCACCTCCATCACCGTCGCCCAGCGCGCCGCCCCCCCAACCTCCCTACTTTCCTCCTCCTCAAACTCCAACCCATCTTCTCTAATTTCTCCATAAACCCATCACCATTAATCCTCTTCTTCTCCAAAATTCATCATCAATCCCAACAATTCCACCATCCCCACCACCCCACCACCATTCTCCTCCTCCTCTAACTCCCCAACACCACCATCTTCAACCACCACTACCACCTCCTCCAATAACAATAACATCCAAAACTCCAACACCAAAACACCACTCCTCCCCCGGGCCTAGGCGTGCCGCCCCCCCTCCGGCCACTCCCCCCTCTCCTTTCTTCTTTTCTTCTTTCTTTTTCTTTCCTTTCCTTTCTTTTTCTCTTATTTTCATTTTTATCCTTCCCTCATTTCCTAATTAACCCCCTTATCCAACACACACACCCTCTCTCTCCCCCCTACAACTCTCTCTCTCTCTCTCTTTATCTCTCTCTTATCCTCCTCTCTCTCTAACTAATTCTTCTTTCTCTCCTCTCCTTTTCTCTCTCTAATATATAATGTGTGTATATATATATATATTAATATATATATATATGGATTGGTAACATATTCGCACGTGTTTGCGGATTTCTCAGATTTTAACTCGGTATTGCGTTCTAGTTTAGGCGAGTACTTTCCTTGTGTTGTGTCATGTCTTACTAATTTTATTTTAGGGCTCGATATAAACTTAAGTGCTTTGATATCATCAACTCATGTTTTAATAATTGCTACTCTAGCGTTTATTGCATGATATATTGATATGTGGATGTCTTGTTAATATTATTACATGCCTAACAATTGCTACTCTAGCTTTTAGTACATGATACATCATTATGCGAGTGATTTCTAAAAGTAACATGTTATATGAATACCTGTCGACCATTATTATAATTCATTTAACTGGTATTATACTTGTATGGATATACCTAGATGCGCTCCCACTTCGCTCAACTTCGCATTAATTGAAATATTAATTTATTGTTATTATAGATATGGTTGTGAAGAGTTTGAAATGTTTAGCTGTATTGTCTCCTATATCATGTTATATGATGATTACCTGATATATGATATTGTAACTCTATAATTCAACTCACCCGATAACATGTTAATTACCTGACCCTGATATGTATATACTTGACACTTGATCTGTGACACTTGATATCTGACGCCGGTACTTTACATGTTATTACTTGACAGCTGATATCTGACACTTAATATCTGACACCGGTACTGTTAGCCCAAAGGCCTTCCACTCTAGTTTTGATGATGATTAACTCATGTAGTTATGTGTACTAATAATCTTGTGTTATTTAGTTTCAGATCATTAATCAAGTTATTAGTTGGTGATTAGCTTCAACAAGATGATTTGGAAGCTTTCACATGTTGATTCAAGAGCCCGAGCGTCAAAAATCATATATAGCACTTGCTCGGTGGATCAAAGAGTTTTAGATCGAGTCGGCTTGGAGATTGCGCTCTTCAAGAAGACTTCGGTACCTAGTTTAGTTTTGTGTTTAGATCCAAATTGTAAAGATTAGAATAGTATGATATGCTCAAGTTCATAACACACACGTTTCATGTTTTGGTTTTGGTTTTCGGTTTTAGGTTTAACCGATCTTGGTTTTCATGAATAGATAGATTCAAAACAAGTTTACTTGGTTAATGTATATTAGATTTGTTCTATATACATGCATGCTTCAACTTCCTAGACAAACTTAGTTTTGACTTACTTATTCATGTGTTTTATGTTTTGGTATTTCTAACAAAACATATTTTTGGAATTAAAGACAAAAACTATGATATATATGTGTTTCATGTATATTGGATTTCTATCCAATATCATCATGCTTCAAAATGTTTAAATATCATGTTTTGTATTTAGATGAGTTTTGGACAAAATGTATTTTCTATTCAAAATCCAAGTTTTAGAAAATACGGTTTTTGGTTTTTGAAAAAATATTGTAAGATACAAAAATAGTTCAAATTGCATGATATTTGAGTTGAAACATTTATCATTTGTTTATATATCAATGCAGATTGTCAAAACTATTTTTGGGGATTTTTAAGTAGTTTATAAGAACTTATTGGATATTTAATTCCTTAGTTTTTCTGACCAGAACAGCCTCTGCCAGGCTAGGTCGGTCGACCCTAACGGTCGGCTGCACCAAGTAGCCGGTTGACCGTTAGGGTCGACCGACGTGCACGAATACGTGCACGCTGGCTGCCTATTGGGCCGGCCGACTGCATGCAGGCTAGTCTCTGTTTGTTTCGGTCGATCGGGCGGTCGACCTGTAGCTGGCAACGGGCAGAATTTGACCATTAGACGGTCGACCGGCCGGTCGACCGGTAGTATATTTTGGCAGATTCTGCTGCCAACGGCTATATTTTTCTGGGGGCTATAAATACCCCATTCATAGCCTGTTTTCTCTAAGATTTATTGTGCGAATTTCTCCTTACTCTCTGGTGTTTTCACAGCAATCAAAAGAAGTTTTTGAACTCATATTGAACAATCTATTTGGAGTTTTTGTTAGGGTTTGAAAAACCAAAGAAAAGGGTTTTTGGGAAAAGAGTTTTGATTCATCTTCTATATCTTGATTTCTGTTTTTCCCAAGGATTTTTCTTTGTGATTTTGATTTCCATTCCATTGGTTTTCTCCACACTTGAGCTAAAATCTACTATCTCTTCTATAGGATCTTTGTGTGGGAGATAGAAATTGTTTGTGGTTTTTTGTTAGACCCCCAAGTTATAAACCCTAACTTAGCTTGGCTTTGTGCCTTTCCTCATTGTGTTGAGGAGGTTGTGCTATTGGGTTGCATCCCTCAAGTGGTAAGGTGATCCTTATTTGCTTTGTGCTAATCCCTCAAGTTGTGAGGTGATTGTTTTGTTGGATTGGAGCTTGCCTCAAGGAGGAGGTTGTGGTTGTAAAGAGAGGAGTTGGGTACTCCTTGTAAGAGTTCTTTGTGGACTAGCTAGTGGATTAGAAATCCTTCGTGTGTCGAAGGCGGGGATGTAGAGCTGGGTGCTCGAACCTCGAAACATTTCTTGTTGTTTGCGCTTGATCCATTGACTCTCTCTATCTCTCTCTTTACTTTGTGCCTTGCAACTATTCATATTGTGCATTCATAATTGCTTGGCTTGGTTGTGTGTGCATTACTTGTTGATTGCACTTGAGTGTATTGCATTTAGTTTTTTAATTCCGCATTGAGTTCATAGATTAGCTATATCACCTATTCACCCCCCCTCTAGGTGATTTCAATTGGTATCAGAGCCTACGCTCCTGATATTTAGGTTTAACCACCTAGGAGTGAGATCTTGGTTTGCTAATCTTCATTTGCATTTTCATTTGCACTCATTTAGTTTGCACTCATGGATAGCCCTCCTATGTTTGACCATTTATACTTGATACTTGGAAGGTAAATATGAGTAGACATTTAAAATCACTAGGTCATCTTGTTTATCAAGCCTCCACTTTAGAATCCTTCCCTAATAGTAGTAAACACAAAAAGGCTAATGCATTAGCACTTAGATCACTTAGAGCATCTCTTAATGAACATCTTTTACCGGTGTTTGATCATTATGATTCGGCTTTTGCAGTTTGGAGCATATTGACTTCTCCCGAGCTACCAAGGATTATTAACAAGATGAGGAGATCTATGAGATAAAAGTCCGAAGAGCATTGCCTCATGGTCTACGGGAAGAACTCCCTTGAGGTACAATCGGATTCTCAATTAGATGATTGCTCTAGTTCCTATTGTGATGGTTGTTTAGAAGCTCAAACTTTAAATATGGAACTTGCCACAAAGCTTGAAAATTTCTTGAAAAAATACAAACTTTTGAAAGAGGATAATCTTGTTTTGAAAAATGAATTAACGGATTTGTGTTCTAATTTTGAATTGGTTTTGCAGAGAAGGAAGAGATCACTAGTGAACGTGACTCACTAAGATCTCAATTAGACCTTGCTCTTAATGAGATTGAAGTTTTGAAAAGCAAAAATGATTGTGATGATGTTGTGAAAAACAATGAGGTTTTATCTTCAAAATTGGATTTTGTTTTAAAAGATAACCTGTCTTGAAAAATGAAATTGATTCCATTACAAAAGAATTAGATTTAGTTTTAAAGAAAAATGAATCTTTAAAAATTGATATTGATTCTCATGTGTGCCATGCTAGTATAGTTTCTTCTTCTAGCACACCTCTTACATGCTCCACTTTATCTTCAAGTATTGAAAAAGATATAAATATTTTGAAGAAAAGTGTTGATTGTTTGGGCTCCACTTTGAGCCAATGTGCTTTAAATCATACACGTTTGGAAACCTTGGTTCATAAGAAACAAAGTCCATCTTTGCATGCACACCCTACACGGCATACACATG
This sequence comes from Agave tequilana, assembly GCA_038442645.1. Taxonomy (NCBI): domain Eukaryota; kingdom Viridiplantae; phylum Streptophyta; class Magnoliopsida; order Asparagales; family Asparagaceae; genus Agave; species Agave tequilana. Next base: position 26,956 of record JAVJIF010032083.1, read on the forward strand.
CTTTCCACGGACACAACCATGACATGTATGCTCATGTGTACACATGTACACATTGTGGTCGAAAAGGCCATCTTACTAGATTTTGCTATGATCGTTTACATAATGAAAATTTAGCATGTAATCTTGTTTGGGTTAGAAAAGAAACTAACCCCTATGGACCCAAAAGAAAATGGGTACCAAAAACCACCTCCTTGATTTTTGATGTAGGTGGGAGCTCTCGCATCACGTGAGAGTATTGGTGCCTTGAGGTGGATGCGTTCTAAGCTTAAACGAGAACCATTTGGATGCTTCACTCTCAAGGGGATTTGGTGGGAGGACCACCGTGGTTTGGAGAACTAGAGATGCACCTTCATCGGTTTGGTATCATTCTCTAACTCCCATTTTTATTTACATGCTTTTTCATGATCATCAATTCATAGCATGTCTTGTTTTATTGTTCATTATGCTTATGTCATGTTGATTAGATTAGTGTTATACATGTTTAGTTACTTGAGACACCCATGTTTTATATGGATCTTATCTTTGTGTTCTCACCTTATTTAGTACTATCATGTATGCCCTAGATCTAATGTACATGCATATACATAATGATCATATGGATGCTTATGATGTTTTGTTTTGATGACTCATGTTTATTGTTTCATGATTAGTATGATGTTTGCCATGTTTATTAAACTTATGCTTTACATGATTAGTTGTTGAGGACCCATGTTTAGTATGGACCCATATTTTGTGTTCTCTTTACGTTTTAGCTATCATGTTAATCATAGATCTAATGCACATGTTTTGTCATGCTAATCATATGGTTGACTATGAATTTTTGTTTTAAAATTCATGTTTTGATTATTATGTTTATCATGTTGGGTTATGATTCCCGTTTTATACTTCATGTTTTGACTACTCGCTTGAAGGATAAGTTTTCATTAAGACTAGGATTTATACTTGTACAACTAGTGAGTTACAAATAGACCTTTATATATGTTTGTGCTTGAACGCTCATTTGTATTCACTTGATGTACTAGTATAGTCTAGTTTTGATGATTCTTGCATTTGACTTGTATTCATCATTTTACTTATTCTGTTTTAACTTCATGTATATGTCCATCTTGTCCAAACTATCATTTATACATATACATCCTTGAGCCACGTGCCTTCATGCATATACTTTTGTGGTCTCATTGTGTTTAGGATATGTATGTATACTTTAGTTTGTACATGACATACATATGCCTTGAAGTTTAAATCGTTTGGATGAATTTCATGTTTGCTAGGTGATTTCACATTTATGATGAATTTCATGTTTTTAAGATGATTTCAATTGGTGATTTCACAGCTGAGATGAATTTCATGTTTTCAATATTAAGCTTGATTGTCCATTTTCATGTTGATATGTTTCTCACAACACTTGTACACTCACCTTATTTAATATTTTCTCATGACTTAATTTTCATGAGTACAAATTGTGCTATATGGATTTTGAGTGTTTTAGTACCATGTGGTTTACATGTGTCTTCATGAAAAATATTTTTGTTATTCCTTGTTTAAAGGATCTCGTACTAGTTGATTCATATAACTAGTTGTGATATTCCTCCTTGGTAGTAGTTTTCAAACATACTATATTTATAAACCTATTTTTGAAAACCCCTACCATCAAGGGCGGTTGGTTGGGCGACCATGCCTTGTATGTGCTTTATTGAAAATCATTTTAAACTTGAGCATGAATGAGAGGATAGGAATATGAGATATACACTTGATCTTATTGTTGTTTCAATGGTATCATTAAATTCTTTCAATTGGTATCAATCTTGACATTTCTTGTATACTCATACATTTTTATGTATGTATGCTTTCATTTCAAATAGTATCAATTTCGATTGGTATCTAATCTTTTCATACATATATATGTTTTATTTGTGCTTATATATCCCTATATCATTAAGCACAAAATTGTTTATGATGATAAGCTTGAGCTTCAACTTTGTTTCAATTGATCTAGCTTTCAATTGGCATCTTAATTCAAGTCTTATCATAGTTTTTATTGGTATTTCATAAAGGGAGAGAAAATCTGATATTTCATCTTTATTTGTTATTTAGTATTCCACTCCCTTACTTTATGATAGAGAATAATAATTTAAAATCAAATTTGTTTAAATCAACCTTGGTATTAAAGATCTATGTTAATTTCAATTAGTATCAACATTTATGTTTAGAAATTCAAAATTTATTATGTTTAATTTCAATTGATATCAAGATTGTTTATTTACAATTGGTATGTTGTTTGTTTACTTATCAATTGGTATCAAGATTTTTGTTTTTTTTAATTGATATCATATTTGATTTGACCCCTAATTAATATTGTTTTTGTTTTAGACAAAAAGGGGGAGCATATTTTGTTTTTGAAACATCCCTTTATTGATTCCTTGTTTTGAACAAATAGAGAAGGAAAATACGTTTTTATTAGTTTTGTTTTGTTTTAACCCCTTTGTTGATGATTGACAAAAAGGGGGAGAAGAATTTGAGTTTATATGCATGTTTGTATACATGTTTTATGTTTTTATTAAGTTCAATTGGTATCAAAAGCATTATTTAAAGAATATGTTTTGTTTTGGTATCAAAAGCTTGTAAAAGAGATCATTAGATCATTAGTTTTGTTTTGCATATATTGAGTTTAATTGGTATCTAGAGCATGTTTAACTAGAGCATGTTTATTTGTTTTTTGAAATAAACCATTTGTATCTTTCATTGGTATCTAGAGCCATTTATTGTTTTATGCGTATCTATGCATATTTCATGTTAAGTATTCATTGCATATATTTGTTGTTTATCCCTATGCATGAGTTAAGGGGGAGCTTCTTTGAAGCTTAACTTTAATCCATGCATATATAACTCCATGAGTTTTGTCATCATCAAAAAAGGGGAGATTGTTGGCCCAAAGGCCTTCCACTCTAGTTTTGATGATGATTAACTCATGTAGTTATGTGTACTAATAATCTTGTGTTATTTAGTTTCAGATCATTAATCAAGTTATTAGTTGGTGATTAGCTTCAACAAGATGATTTGGAAGCTTTCACATGTTGATTCAAGAGCCCGAGCGTCAAAGATCATATATAGCACTTGCTCGGTGGATCAAAGAGTTTTGGATCAAGTCGGCTTGGAGATTGCGCTCTACAAGAAGACTTCGGTACCTAGTTTAGTTTTGTGTTTAGATCCAAATTGTAAAGATTAGAATAGTATGATATGCTCAAGTTCACAACACACACGTTTCATGTTTTGGTTTTGGTTTTCAGTTTTAGGTTTAACCGATCTTGATTTTCAAGAATAGATAGATTCAAAACAAGTTTACTTGGTTTAATGTATATTAGATTTGTTCTATATACATGCATGCTTCAACTTCCTAGACAAACTTAGTTTTGACTTACTTATTCATGTGTTTTATGTTTTGGTATTTCTAACAAAACATATTTGGAATTAAAGACAAAAACTATGATATATATGTGTTTCTTGTATATTGGATTTCTATCCAATATCATCATGCTTCAAAATGTTTAAATATCATGTTTTTGTATTTAGATGAGTTTTGGACAAAATGTATTTTCTATTCAAAATCCAAGTTTTAGAAAATACGGTTTTTGGTTTTTGAAAAATATTGTAAGATACAAAAATAGTTCAAATTACATGATATTTGAGTTGAAACTTTTATCATTTGTTTATATATCAATGCAGATTGTCAAAACTATTTTTGGGGATTTTTAAGTAGTTTACAAGAACTAATTGGATATTTAATTCCTTAGTTTTTCTGACCAGAACAGCCTCTGCCAGGCTAGGTCGGTCGACCCTAACGGTCGGCCGCACCAAGTAGCCGGTCGACCGTTAGGGTCGACCGACGTGCACGGATACGTGCACGCTGGCTGCCTATTGGGCCGGCCGACCGCACGGTCGACCGACTGCATGCAGGCTAGTCTCTGTTTGTTTCGGTCGACCGGGCGGTCGACCTGTAGCTGGCAACGGGCAGAATTTGACCATTGGACGGTCGACCGGGCGGTCGACCGGTAGTATATTTTGGCAGATTCTGCTGCCAATGGCTATATTTTTCTGGGGGCTATAAATACCCCATTCATAGCCTGTTTTCTCTAAGATTTATTGTGCGAATTTTTCCTTACTCTCTGGTGTTTTCACAGCAATCAAAAAAGAGTTTTGAACTCATATTGAACAATCTATTTGGAGTTTTTGCTAGGGTTTGGAAAAACAAAGAAAAGGGTTTTGGGAAAAGAGTTTTGATTCATCTTCTATATCTTGATTTATGTTTTTCCCAAGGATTTTTCTTTGTGATTTTGATTTTCATTCCATTGGTTTTCTCCACACTTGAGCTAAAATCTACTATCTCTTCTATAGGATTTTGTGTGGGAGATAGAAATTGTTTGTGGTTGTTTGTTAGACCACCAAGTTATAAACCCTAACTTAGCTTGGCTTGTGCCTTTCCCTCATTGTGTTGAGGAGGTTGTGCTATTGGGTTGCATCCCTCAAGTGGTGAGGTGAACCTTATTTGCTTTGTGCTAATCCCTCAAGTTGTGAGGTGATTGTTTTGTTGGATTGGAGCTTACCTCAAGAAGGAGGTTGTGGTTGTAAAGAGAGGAGTTGGGTACTCCTTGTAAGAGTTCTTTGTGGACTAGCTAGTGGATTAGAAATCCTTCGTGTGTCGAAGGCGGGGATGTAGAGCTGGGTGCTCGAACCTCGAAACATTTCTTGTTGTTTGCGCTTGATCCATTGACTCTCTCTATCTCTCTCTTTACTTTGTGCCTTGCAACTATTCATATTGTGTATTCATAATTGCTTGGCTTGGTTGTGTGTGCATCACTTGTTGATTGCACTTGAGTGTATTGCATTTAGTTTTTAAATTTCGTATTGAGTTCATAGATTAGCTATATCACCTATTCACCCCCCCTCTAGGTGATTTCAGGTACTTGACATGTTATTACCTGACACCTGATACTTGATATCTGACACCGGTACTTGACATGTTATCACTTGACACCTGATACCTGGCATATGATATATGATACTTGACAATTGACATGCTATCACTTGATACTTGACATATGCTATCACCTGAACTGACACACTTGACCTGATATTGTGATACCTGACTGGATATTATTACACCTGACACCTGTATTACATTGTATATTCATGATTATTATTGTTACGGAGACCTTGACATGATTATTATATTGCTACCAGACATCTGGTACTCCTGAACTCCTGTATTCCATGTACTCATGTCCCTTGCACTGTATCATACCGGCGTCCGGCAGAGTATGTCTAGTGTCGAGATGACGAGGATGTATCCCACAATCATACTAGCGTCCGGCGGATCCTGAATGGAACTAAGTGCCACACGGAGTAAAGTACCACGCCACACACGTGGCGGGGGCCACCTCTTGAATCCATTCCCCACACAGAACAAAGTACCACATGGAGCAAAGTGTCACACCACACATTTGGTGGGGGCCACCTATTTAATCTGTCAGGGCCACCTCTTGAATCTGTGGGGCTACCTCCTCCCTCCTGCCTGTGCCGCCTGGTGTTAGCGTGATAAACATTCTCAGTGCATATTAACATAATATACTAGTATAATAATAACGCCAGGAGCATATGTTATTTGGTCTCTCCCCTATTCGAATAATGGTACCCGCATATCAGAATTCGGATGCGTTCTACTGGAAGTGCGGGCTCAGTGTGAACTGTCGGTGTTGTGGGCGCCGGTGGGAAAGGGATAAGAATAACAAATGATACTAATGATTATTATTGGATAAGTTAATTGCAACATGCTAATTTACCCATGCATGTGACTTGCCTGGTTATTATGATTCAACAATTCATGTTGTATGATTTGAGCTGGACATTTTGTTTTACTATATATGATTCTAGATTATTATGGGATTTCTTGATCTCTTATTACTGACTTGTACCAGTATTACGTGTTTATGTGTACCTATGCTCTCCATACCATTTTCTATGCATGTTTTCCTATTCAGATTTATTGATATACATGTATTTACTTTATTTTGGATTTACTGTCGTTCCTTTAATTTCCCTTATGTTACTTGTCATTGCCTGTACCTGCATGCTTGAACCACATCACTTGATCATGCACACGTGTGACTGTCTGAGCACGCCAATTGGCTTTATCATATGTACTTGCCAGGTTGCATCTGAAACCTGAATCTTCATGTCCAGATCCTAGAGTCTGGACCGTGGTGGCCTTGTTGTAGCTGATTAGAGTGCTCAGCGGATCCTTCCGTGGCGATCAGAGCACAGCAGAAGTTTGAACATCGTCGTACCTCTTCCTCCCAGCTCTTCTCCTGATTGGCTCTTGAGGCCCCTCTTGCTACTCGTGAGCACCTCTCAACTTTTGTTATGTATATCTCTTCGTATAATGTACTTTTATATTTTCTGGTGATGTAATATTCCTGTAATATTGTATCACTCTCTGTGATAATCATATACTTGTACTTTTCTATTGGAATGTATATTACCACTATGCTTTCGCACTCTGATTCTTACCTGTACTGATGCTTAGCGTATATACGTGAAGGTATTTTCGACCTGCGTATATACGTCGCAGTAGTGTCTCCATATCTGTGGGATCGGGGCGCTACAGGATGGTATCAGAGCTTAGGCTCTCACATCTTCAGTACAACCAATCGGCAGATTAATATGATATTAATTTGCAATTGGAGCGCATGAGTCTTGGTTATACTTTCCAACTACAAGTACAGAGTTTCTATTCCTTCTTAATAATCCTTCTCTTGGGTCCTAAAATCTTTCATCTTTTCATATTTCAGTTTCCATCACCCTTTGAACCAACCCAGACATGAAAAGACGAGGAAATAGTGACAGATCTGGCTCTTCCCAGTGTAATCCCAGTGAAGAAAATGATGGTATGACGAGATTTCTACAAAGTATGATGGAAAACCAACAAAAGCAGATGGAGATCTTTCACCAAGGATTATTGACGGCACCCCGTGAACAGAGACCAAAAAATGTGTCCGATTTCAGGAGGATGCAACTTGCCGTGTTTTCTTGTACCGAAAGGCCCTTGGATGCAGAGCAATGGATAATGAATACAACAGATCTTATGAGGGCAACTCGAATCCCGAATGAGAATCAGGTGGAAGTGGCCAGGATACAGCTGGAAGATGTGGCCAGAACCTAGTGGTTGGCGAAAGAAGCGAGATTGAGAGAAACCTATTACTTGGGATCAGTTCTCGAAGAGTTTTTATGAGAGGTTCTTCCCGGAAATAGCTCAGAAAGAGATGGAAGAGCAGTTCATCAGGTTACAATATTTGAACCGATTTATAGATGAGTACGCTGCTAAATTTCTGAGACTCAGTCGATTTGCACCCTACATGGTGAGCGATGAGGAGAAGCGGGCCAGCAGGTTTCAACAGGGGTTGAAGATGGATATCAATTGTTTCTTATCTCTCAGCAGCTTAAGATGTGCTCTCAGGTTCTCTCTATTGCCTGTAAAGTAGAACGGGGCCTGGAGAAGAAAAGTAGGAGTAAGAAGAAGATTGAGTCAGCGAAGCGGACACTCCAACAGATGGACCAAGAAAACTCAGTCAAGCCTATTAGTGCCCCACTAACCATTTATCCTCCCCAACCTCCTACTCAGCCAATAGTATGTGGGTACTGCCGGAGGCTCGGACATTTATTGCAAAACTGTCGAATAGCAAATGGATCTTGTTTTAAATGCGGATCCGAGAAACATTTGATGGTTGAGTGTCCGTTTAAAAAGGTAAGGAACGCCACACCAGTTCAGTTAACACTTCTAGCCCCACCACCAGGAAGGAACCCCGAGCCCATTGGTAGAAGAGTTCCACTCTCTCCCAGCAGTGAGGAGCAAGAGTTGGATCTGACCATGGGAGAGGCCAAGCTTACAATTTGTCAGCAGGAGAAGTCAAGGCGTCAGATGTGATGGTGGAAGGACAAGGAGCTCAGTACTCAGAACAGGAGCCCTGAAGATGTCACTGTGACCGCTATCCTAACCTTTTGTGTCCTGAGTTGGTAATCTTTCTTACCCTTCACACTTTATCATATTATCATCGCTGACCCTAATCACTTCCGTGTTCACCTCCTTATAGAAATTTCGAGGACAAAATTTTTGTTAGGTGATTGTAGCACCCCGTTCTCAGGATACGTACCCAGATACGTGTCCTGATTTTTTTGACCGTATTGTTTCAGTGTTCTTCTAGTATTTACTTTCTGGTTGTGATTGCTTATTTTATTTGGTATCAGATCTGAATTCTCAGTCATAGAGTCAGCCCTGACCTGGACCAGGAACCCGATACCAGCATACTGCCTGATTTGACTCTTTGGTAGTCCGATTTGACAATTTCAGTTTCAAACATTATTTCTAACATTTTAGATTATTTATGATTTTTTAAAATTTTTCAGATATTCTGTAAAATCTTCAAAACTAGTGTCGATTCACGCTGACTATTCCCAGATTTTTAGTTTTTTTAATGGATTTGTAATTTTTAGAAACGGCTTATCATACTTATAATCCATTTTCTATCTAAATACATTTTTTGAGATTTTCTGAATTTATTAAAATTTGACCGTTTTTTGTGTCGGCCAATATCGCCGGAAGACTCGAGAATTTTTAATTTGAAAATCAGATTGAATTTCTCAAATCTGATTTCACTAAATATCTTAAAATAATATTTTCTATTTTGAGAATTTTTCGGAGCGTTTCTGAAACAATCAAATTTTACCCTATTTAAATAATAATATTATTTATCGACTATTTCCCTTTCTTACTTTTCTTCCTCCTCTCCTTTACCTAATTCTCTTATTTTATCCTACTTATTTATTATTTAATAATATATTTTAATTACATTTTTTTATATTTTTCTTTTCCTTTTCTTCTTTTCTTTCCTTTCTTTTCTTTTCCTTCTCTTTCTTCCTTTCTTTTCCTCCACCTACTCCCCATTTCTCTCCACTCCCTGCCAACGAAATGGCAGCAACACCATCAGCTGCAGCAGCAGCCATTCCCCCCACATCTCCCCTATACTCTCCCTCTCCCTTTTTTAATTTCCTTTCTTTCCTCCTTCCCCATCTTCTCCATTTCTCCTTTTCTCCCACCAACTCTCTCTCTCTTCCCTCCTTGAGCAGCCGCCGCCTCCATCACCACCGCCCAGTGCGCCGCCGCCCCTAGCCGGCGCCGTCATCCCCCAACCTCCCCACTTCCCTTCCCCACTTCCCTCCTCCTCAAACTCCAACCCATATTCTCCAATTTCTCTATAAACCCATCACCATTAATCCTCTTCTTCTCTAAAATTCACCATCAATCCCACCAATTCCACCACCCCCACCACCATCTCCTCTCCTCCTCCTCCTCCTCCAACTCCCCAACACCACCATCTTCAACCACCACCACCACCATTACCTCCAACAACAAAACACCCAAAACTCCAACACCCAAACACCACTCCCCCCCGGGCCCAGGCGTGCCGCCCCCTAGTCAACCGACCCGGCCACCTCCCCCCTCTCCTTTCTTCTTCTTTTCTTTCTTTCTTTCTTTCTTTCTTTCTTTTATTCCTTTCTTTTTTCCTTCTTTTCATTTTTAACCTTCCCCTCATTTCCTAATTACCCCACCTTATGCAACATACACACCCTCTCTCTCTCCCCCTACAACTCTCTCTCTTAGCCTAATTCTTCTCTCTCCTCTCTCTCATTCTCTCTCTAATATATAATGTGTATACATATATATATATATTATATATATATATATATATATATATATTAATATATGGATTGGTAGCGTACTTGCACGTGTTCGCGGATTTCCTAGATTTTAACTCGGTATTGTGTTCCGATTTTAGGCGAGTACTTTTCTTGTGTTGCTCATGCCTTACTAATTCTATTTTGGGGCTCGATATAAATTTAAGTTCTTTGATATCATCAACTCATGTTTTAGTAACTGCTACTCTAGCGCTTATTGCATGATATATTGATATGTGAATGTCTTGTTACTACCGTTACATGCCTAACAATTGTTACTCTAGCTTTTAGTATATGATACATCGTTGTGCGAGTTGATATATGATATGCGAGTGATTTTCTAAAATTAACATGTTATATGAATACAGGTTGACCATTATTATAATTCATTTAACTGGTAGTATACTTACATAGTTATGCTTGTGAAGAGTTTGAAATGTTTAGCTGTATTGTCTCCTGTATCATGTTATATGACAGGATGATTACCTGACATGTGATATTGTAACTCTATATTCAACTCACCCGATAACAACATGTTAATTACCTGACCCTGATATGTATATGCTTGACCTGATCCGTGACACTTGATATCTGACACCGGTACTAAACATGTTATTACTTGACACCTGATACCTGACACTTAATATCTGACACCGGTACTTGACATGTTATTACTTGACACTTGACACCTGACACTTGATATCTAACACCTGGTACCTGACATATTATCACTTGACACCTGATATATAACACCTGACAATTGACATGCTATCACTTGATACTTGACATATGCTATCACCTAAACTGACACACTTGACCTAAACTGACACAATTTAGTCCTTTCGGACAAGATTCAAAAGCCGAGCTCGTTTTCGCGTTCAGGTTCAGTAAAATGCCAAGGGAATAGAAGGGACGCGTGTCCCGAGTCCGCTGTCATCCAATCTGCCATTGGCGACATGACTGACGCCCGAAAGATTTCTAATTTATAAACTGCGCTTCAAGTCTGCGGTTTCACGTTCGAAAAGGACGATGGCAGGCAGTTGGCTCCCAATAAATCACCCCTGTCTGCTTTCAGGTCCTGGGCACAAATCCTCTGTTGAGTCCCAAACACCAAACACCAATCCCATTCGATGCCAATGCTCCTTGTGTAGGCCCCCATTGGGTCGGTACACGGCACAGGAAAAGGGCGCACGCATATGTGCTACATTTACTCCGTTCCTGCCTTTTATTTAAAACCCCCCACTCTGTGGATTTGGTTCATGTGTGTGAGCCACACACCATACAATAAGAAGGCCAATCCAGCGTTGACCTGTGGATTGGAACTCTTATAATTTCTTATAATATGTGTGTAAGGCCCACGCATATAACATATCAATACACGTGTCAACGCTAGATTGGCCCTCTTATTGTATGTCTGTGTGGCTCACACACATGAATCGAACCTCCACTTCGTGGTTTAGAATGGAGAGGATGACTTGTGTGTAGTAGACCAGTAGCAACATGCAGACCCATCCAGAAAAGGGGAGTGACCTCAACACACGGGCAGTGAAAGATGAAAGACGAAAGTGAAAATTCACTTTCTATCTTTGCTTTTCAGCACTACAGTATTATATCAAAATTTGAACCAAAAGCTCGAAAAAACACCCAAAAACTGACACGTAGAGACCCAACATTTTTCCTTAACTCTCTTTCCAGTGACTAAACAAACCTTGAGCCACCAAGATTAGGAATTGTGTTGTAAAATTCAAATTTCAAAATTTGGAAGTCACGAAGAACCTTGTCTCGAGAGAAAACATCTATTGAGTATTAATTCCTTGTAGGTAGAGATAATAATAGGCGGGGGCCGACCTGAGGAGTGTTTAACCTGGTTCCAACATGCTCGGCTCTGGTTCCAGCTCTAGTTCTATTAAAAAGGAAAAAAAAAACACAGAGTGAAGCTGGGACATTTTTTAGGATCATTTTATCTTTAGTGCAGTAGTTTTAGCCCTAGCCATGATCTCTATCCCGTTCTTTAAAGAGACTCGTTTAGGTCTTACTTATGATGTTAACATTTAATATGGAATATATTCATTCTCCAGTTAATATTATTATTATTCTACAATTTGCTCTAATCTTATAAGTTTTAAATTCTAAAAGTTAAGATGACTCTTAATTTTAGAAACGTTTGCTTCTGCGGGCGGTCAAATTTGGAGTAGGAGAGTTTGATAAAAGTAAACAAGAAAATATAGTATATTTTTTAATTTAGTTTCTTAATAGCCTTAGCCCAACTCGAAGGCACTAGAGCCGGCCCTAGGACTGAGTCCAGGGTCAGTTAAATTACAACTCAGGTTCGGGGTAGGTCTAGTTGGATTACGGGCATGTCCATGGGTTGGGTCATGGCTTGGGCCTACCTAGGTCTGGTTCAACCTCAACGCATTATCATCCCTACTTGTAGGTGGTAGGGGTGGCAATGAGACTTGATAACCCGATCCAACTTCGATTCAAGTTTTTAACTTTTAATACTTAAATTGTATTTGATAGCTTATTAGAATAGATCCTAATAAGGTACACGTTGGGATTTTGAGTTAAAAATTAAATAAAAGCTTTTGTTTCAATTTTATTCATTATTTATCAAGTCAACTTTAACCAAGTCTCACTAGATCTTACATCAGGTAAGAAAGTTCTTTAATCACCCGATTGTGTGAACGTGAATATCTTTTGCAGTTACAACCAATAGGTCTGAAGCCTATAAATAGACCTCTCCTTCCAATAACAATAGATATAGTGCAACACAACATTCTTCTCTTCTCCATCTTAGCCTCTCTCTGTCTCATTCCATAATAACATGGAAGTCATTCTTTATCTTTTAAATTTTCTACTATTTTACACATGATTTCATGTGGCAACTAATCTTCATCTGGGCAGAGGCCTGGTCTTTCGTCTAAGGGCAGGTATTGGTGATTCTAGAATTTTTTTTACCGCTATGGACAACTGCCAGTTCAACACCTAGATGATTGAGGGGCTTTTGATCCTTTAGGACAGCAACATTGCGACTGTATTCTCCAGACAGCATTCTTTTTCCTTATTTTATTTCAAACTATAATTGTTGTTGCATGCTAGAATAATTGTTGTTCTGTCTTTTTATAAGAAAAACTATATATTTTAGGAAATGGTACAAAATTTTCAACAATCTAAAGGATAAAAATTACTTTAATATTATTTCCTTTCTCATGCGAATCAATTAAAGTCTTTAAAAAATTTTGGCAAATATTACAAGCTCTCTTTATGAAAATGTTTACAAGATATTGCCTGCTTAAATAGAAAATATTTCATGCTATAATGGATTACTAGATTCTTTTTAAATAATCTTCAAGCAAATTCATTAATTATACAAGTAATTCTCTTATTCTCACAATTATCATATTATTATTTTATCTATTCTTAGCAACTGAATCCTGTAAGAGCATTTGTTACATTCTTAATAACTGAATCCTTCATGTGATAAATTATTATTCTTACAATTTTCTATTTCAAATTCCTGTTTATAAATTCTTGTAAAAGTAATTGTTACAAGTTCTTACTATTTCAATTTTTTACAAAACAAATCTTAATATTTACTAGGTGTTAATAAGCTATCTACTATATTTTGTAAAATTAATTTCTTGTAAATTAGGTTATGTCTAATGTTAAATTCTTGTCTTTACTCAAGAATTAATCCATTATTAACTAAAAAAATTGGTTTATGTAATAGAATTAATCTTAATCTTCTTTAACTAGGAACAAATTAATTGAGTTCTTGCAAAAATCTGTTTTAAAAATTAGAGTTCAATTCTTGTAAGATTTTACTTGATTAAAATTCTTACAAAATTTCTATCTTATCCTTACAAGTCATTATCCTAATAAATTTTTGTAAAATTGTTATTCACCTTAAAAATTATTAATTAAATTTTACAAGATCTTATTAAAATATTTACAAGATCTTATTAACATCTCTTACAAGATCTTCTCTCTTAAATTTTACAAGATCTTATTAAAATTATTTATAAGATCTTATCCTCTTAAATTTTCACAATATCGAATTATTTTAATATAAGGTCTTATCTCATTAGATTATTGCAAATCTTATCTTGTTAAACTATTACAAAATTTTTACGAGATATCCTTATTGAAATTTTTGCAATAACATTCTCAGATTCTTATAAGGTCTATTCTTTAATAGTTGATTTCTTGTAATTAAACTTTTTAATACGATAATATATAAACTCTTGTCTCTAACTGCAAGTTATTAAAAAGTAGTTCATGCAAAAAAAAAACAATTCATGTTGTACTTATTTATTACATCCAAAATATGTTTCATGATATATGGACATTACATTAGAGATAACTTAATTCTTATTGCCAAAATTACTACTATAATAAATTGCTGGAAAGTTTAAGAATTATCCAATTCCTACAAAATTGATTGCATAATTGCTACATTTGAAATTTTAGATTCTAGAATATTAATATTTAATTCTAACTCTGATCTTTATGATATTTTGTAACTTAAATTAAATAAGACTTTTATTCTGCATACCCTCATTTAAAAGCTACCAACATAAATGTAACACCCCATTCTCAGAATATGTACTTAGTTACGTATTCAGATTCTCGATCATATTTTTTAATTTACTTCCTGCATTTATTTTTTATGAATATTTATGCAATAATTTTGCACTGGATTCGGATCGTGAACTCAGAGTCAGCCCTAGTCTGAACCGAGACCCGATCCTAATGTATACTTGATTTTGTCCTTCAAGTAGTCAAATTTGATCAATTTTAGTTTCAAATATTATTTTTCAATATTTTAGATTTTTCATAATTTTCTAAAAATTTTCAGAATTATTCTGTAAAATCTGCAGAGCCGGCGTCGATCGGTGCCACCGATTGATTCTTAGGTTTTTAATTTATAAATAAAATTGAATTTCTAGGAACTGCTTTCATATTATCTCTTAGAATCACATTTTTCTATTTAAATGTATTTCTAGAGATTTTTCTGAATATATCAAAGTTTGACCGGTTTTGGTGTCAACTGGTTTTGCTGTTGATTCTAAGATTTTAATTTACAAACGGAGTCAAATTTTAAAAATTTGCATTCATATTATTTCTTAAAATTATATTTTCTATCTTAATATATTTTTGTAGATTTTTCTAAATTTATCAAAACTCGGCTGGATTTGGTGTCGGCCAGTATCGCTGGTTGATTTTAGAATTTTTGTTTTAAAATGAGATTTTATTTCTAAAAATAAATTTCATATTATTTGTAACGCCCCAATTCCACAGATACGGGGACGTCACTGCAACGTATATACGTAGGTCAGGAAAGGCCCCCACGTATATACGCTAAGCATAAAGTACAACAAGAAATGATCAGAGTGCATCACAAAGCGCGGTATACACACCTATGCCAACATAAAGGTACTATACAAAGCCATCACGGTATGATAAACATTACATAATACATATGTCTTTTATCATACAAGTCCAAAAGTGAAGTATACAGCAAAAATACAAAAGAGCTCACGAGTAGGATGGAGATCCCGTGAGTCAAAAGGAGTCAGGCACAAGGATCTGGAGCTGGGATGCCTGCTCGCAGGAAGAGCTCGATCTACGATGGTGACTCCACTCCGATCTAGCTACAGAACCTGAATGTGCAAATCCAAGGGGTCAAGACATATAACAATAAATGAACTACTGCCAAATGGCTAAGAGACATGAATGGGGTCAGAATACAAGCATGGTATATAAGAACGGACATAACATAATCGTAAAGCAGGAAATACAAGTAAAACTGATTTCAAGCAAAGTGATTATATATGCTTAAGTTACTGTCCCATGAGACTAGTACATCGAAGGAATAACCAAACAAGGAAACCCTCATACATATACCCTTATCTCATGCCACAGGAAATCAAGCGTATAGAATCAGAGTTGCATATCATACGATAGTCAAAACGAGAATACATAGCAGGTACAACAATAAATCCAAAATAGGAACAAGTAATAGTCAAGACCGGAATCATCACTAGAATCATGGAAATCATAATAAGTGTCACAACTGGAACATAACTGGAAACATGCCTGGAATATCAAGAATCATAACAATGTTCATAACAGTATCAATTCTTATTATTATTACTCGCCTAACCCATATATCTAGGTATGTGTCTCGGTATCGATCCCAACTCACATACATCCATATATAAGAAAGTCGAGGGTCGTTATCGGAAGTAGATGAGAACTGAAACACTTCTTATAGTAGTTTCCATACACCTGGAACCGGTTTGGAGGCCCAAAGTCCCCCTAACAGTCATATAATGTGGGCCCAAGGTCCCACTAACAGTAATCTACCATGTATCACCCACCTACTATAAGCAAGGTATCATTCCGGCATCCATCACTTCCACCCATACCCCATACAAGTTGTAGCTTATTAAGGATTATCAGTTTACGGGAAAAAGGTGAACATGACAGTAATAGCCTACAGATTCAAGAGGTGGCCCCCATGGATTCAAGAGGTGGCCCCACCGTGTGGTGTGGCACTTGTTCCATGTGGCACTTTGTTCTGAGGGAGTGGATTCTAGAGGTGGCCCCCACTGAGTATGGTGTGGCACTTAGTTCCATAAAACAAGGCAGGGTTCCCGTAAACAAGATAATCATATAGTCAAATGTATCATGCTTGGTTTAAGGGATAGCATGACAAGGTGGTGATATATAACAAGCAATAAAACATAACAATGAATAAATAGTTGACCGGGTCAATCATGACATAACCGGAGGGTCTAATAAGGTGGTGGCATGTCAATGGGTCAAGTGATAACATGTAGGGTGTCATGTGATATACATGTGTTAAAAGGAAGTAAATAACTGACAAGGCTGTAATAAAGTAAGGCAAGTGGAAACATAGGAAATAACTTAGGGTTCAACGACCTCGAAGGGTCTGCCACGCATGCTATAGAATAAGGAAAGATTAATAACACGGTAAGGTACAAGTACAAGAATAAGACAAGCAATCGCGTGGGCATACACAAGCATGACAAGATGAGTGACTAGGGTGACGTACTACAAGTAATAGATCCCTGAGTACAAGGTACATTCACATGAACCAAGCATAAGATCCATTATGTAACATGTCATGCAATACAAGTATGAAGCATAAACAAGGCTAATATGTCATATATGTATCAGGGAAGGACCAAAATCAGAAAGGGAAAAGAGTCAGAAATTCTGGCCCAGAATTAGGCTATCGGTCGACCTCCGGTCGACTGCCGGTCGACTGGGGATTGAACTAACGGTCGAGGCCCGGTCGACTGCCGGTCGACCGACAAAGTGCGTGAGCTCCAGGTTTGGCCGGTCGACTGCCGGTCGACTGGTCCACAACAAATTCCTTAAGCCGGTCGAGTCATCGGTCGACTAACGGTCGACCGCCAGCTCAAAGTTGTGCACGTTGTGCACAACGGTCGAGTGATCGGTCGACTGCGGTCGACCGATCCTCTGAAATCTGCTGTTGT
Source organism: Agave tequilana (assembly GCA_038442645.1). Taxonomy (NCBI): domain Eukaryota; kingdom Viridiplantae; phylum Streptophyta; class Magnoliopsida; order Asparagales; family Asparagaceae; genus Agave; species Agave tequilana. Next base: position 44,271 of record JAVJIF010032083.1, read on the forward strand.
TAAGGCAGAAAAATCAGATTTTTTGGGGTTCGATTTAATGGTCTAAAGATAGGATTTTTATGTCATGGGGGGACCTGATCTACCAATACAAGCACACAAAAGATGGTCTAGCCTTGGAGAGTAGATAATTTCACATGGAAAGATTAGATTTAGTTCTTGATGACCTAAAAATGGAATTTTTATAGTATAAGTGTGCAAGGGTTTTCATCACAAGTATATGAGGAGTTATCTAGGTCTTGGTGAGTAAGGTACTCACTTGGATGGGTTCAATTTGGAGCTTGATCCAATGGAGGAGAAGATGGCTTCAATCCACCAAGTTGTTGAAGCTTGAGTTGAAGGAGTAGATCTTGGTGTTGCCTTGGGAGTTGGAGGTTGAAGGTGAAGTCCTTGTTGAAGCCCTTGATGAGTTCTTGAGTCTTGAGATGGAGGTGAAGAGTTTGGGGTTTCTTGGTGCTAGGGTTTGGTGGAGGAAATGGGGATTTTGGAGGAGTCTCTCTTGTTGAAGTGAAGGAGGAAGAAAAGGGGTGATTTGCAATTGAAAAGAAATTTATAGTTTGGGATGATTGTAAAGGAGATGGAATTTGTGTAGAAAGGAGGGGCCTTGTGTAAAAGAGGAAGCATGAGGTGTCACCCCTCTTGCCACTTGGCCGGCCATGGGAAGGAGAGAGATGAGTGGGGTTAGGTGAAGTGTGAGTGGGAAATGAGGTGGCATGACAAGGTGGAAAATGGAATTTGCAATTATTGGAAAAATGCCCGAAATTCAAGTATCTCGGAATGATCTGGAAATTTTACCAAAAATCAAGAATAATATATAAAGACCAATAGTGAAATCCGTTCGAAGAATACTGTATAGTTTTAAAATTAAAAATCCCGGAATCAATTATTTACCGACTCCGAAAGAATTTCCATAAAATCATAAAATTCTCAGAAAAAGAATATAGACAGAAAATACGATTCCGAGAAATAAAGTCTAAAGAACCATCATGAAATTCTAAACTGTTTGGGAATTAAAAAATCTGGGAATCGGTCAGCGGCACTGGCCGAAGCCGGTTTTGAAGAAATTCAATTTAATCCGAGAAAAATCTAGAAAACACAGAAAGTCTAATATATTGGAAAATAATATTTAAAGTTGAAATCGGTCAATTCTACACGTCAGAAATACCAAATCGAAGAATATACTATGATCGGCCCTCGGCTCCGACTAGGGCTGACTCCGAGTCCACGAATCCAAATCCAATATAAAATACTCGTGTAAGGAATTCATGATACAGAATAAATACAGGAACAAATCGAAAAAATACGATCGAAATCAGAATACGAAACCAAGTACGTATTCCGGAACAGGGTATTACAATCTACCCACCTTACAAAAAATTGCGTCCTCGCAATTTCGTTAAGGGGTAAATTGAATACAAGGAGAAGAAGGCACGAATAAAGGCTTCATAAAACTAAAACCAAAACAGAGGATAAGATAAACACAAGAAGGACTAGAATGAACAATGATAGAATGACAATGGAAAAAATATTAAGAAAGATAACTACTCAAATACAAGAAATGGGGTAGTGGGTTACCATGAAATCCTAAGGCTCCTGATCTGGATACTGATCTTCCCACCCTGCTGCAACACCTGAAGCCTCTGCTGCCATGAAGTGAACTTGGCCTCTGCCCTGATCTGCTCTGGCTCTCATCCCTCTCTGCTGATGATCATACCGTTGGGGTGGAAATGGGGCTCTCCGGTCAACGGGCTCTGGGTTTCTCCTCAGTGGCGGTGCTGGAAGTGCTGGGACTGGATGTGCTGGATCTGGAAGAGCTGGTCTAACTGGTGCCGCATGCTCAAACCTCCTGTACCGGCAATCCCTTAGCGCATGACCTCTTGCCCCACATGCCAAACATAATCCATTGGCCACCCGACAATCTCTCCTGTAATGTCCGGGTCTGTGGCAGAAATTGCATGTGATCTGAGGAAGAGGGGTCTGGAATGGTCTCTTCATCATCGGGCCCTGGGTTGCCCTATCCGCATCCTCCTCATCCATCAACTCAAAAGGCCCTTCTTGGCTCGGCTCTTCATCTGATTCTCCTTCTTCTTCTCCAGTCCACGCTCTACTTCTCGAGCTATGGTGAGAACCTCTGAATATGTCTTCAGCTGCAGGGGATCAAGTATACTTGTAGGTCCACCTGCAGGCCCTGCTGAAATCTGCTTGCCCGCTTCTCTTCATCCGTTACCATGTACGGGGCGAAGCGGCTCAATCTGAGAAACTCCGCGGCATACTCATCCACGGACTTACTCCCCTGCCGAAGTCTGATAAATTGCTCTTCCATGTCCTTCTGAGCTGTGACAGGGAAGAAATCTGCTGTTAAAAGCTCTTGGAGAAGGTGTCCCAAGTGACAGGCTTCTCCACCTGGCCTCCTCTGCTAGCCACCAAGTCCTGGCTATATCCTTCAGCTGGATCTTGGCAACCTCCACTCGGTTCTCCTCTGGAATTCTGGCTGCAATCAAAAGTCCGATGTGTCCGTCAGCCATTGCTCAGCCTCAAGGGTTTCTCTCCACCCGTGAATATGGCTGGCTGCTGATTAGTACTCAATATTGCATATTTTACATCATAACTCCCATGCATAATACAAATAAATAAGTGATTTTTACTCCTCTCTCTACTTATTTGCAGGTACACAATTAATGGAGAGATATTCAAATAATCACTTAATTAACACTAATTAAGTGATTAATTAAAAGATAAAGGATAAAGCCAATCTCAATCCAGATCTAGAGAGATCCGCGCAACAAACAGAGAATCCAAGTGGTCCACGTGGATAACCACTTCCCAACTGATCTCCACCAGAAAGATCCGATCCACGGCCACGAGATTGCCCGGGAACGCAAGTGGGCGCGGCAATCTAGGGCCGTTTAGATCCCCGGATTTTGTGGCAACAACCTACTCTCCAGAAGCTTCTCAGTTCTCCTATAAATACTTCATATTGTACCTGCGAGAAAAAACTGATCAGAGAAGAGAGAGAGATTAGTGAATAGATTGTAATTTTGTTAGGTTTTGTTTAGGATTTTTAGTTCTCTCTAGGATCTTCTCCTCCCTAGATTTCATTGCAAGAGAGATTTGTATGAGAGAGAGAGCTTGTATCAACAAGGAGTGACACTTGGAGCTATACAAGGATTGATCCATTCTCTACATATCTACTTGAGCTTGATTCTAGTTTGTCTTCTTCACTTGCTTTTATTTTGCTTTGTTACTTGCTTTGTTAAATTTCTAGCAATTCAATCATGCTTTGCTTTGCTTTTGTAATGTCTAGTAGCTAATTTCTTGTTCCATGTACTAGCTAACCACTACTCTTGCTAACTCCTAACTCATGGGTGAGTGCTTATTCATCTTGCAATTTGTATGATCTTCTCTTCTCCGATGGGTTTTGTTCATTTCTTGGTAAGAATCTTGTTGTAATTCTCCATATGATTCATGTGTGCCTCATGTAGAGCCTAGTCTTGAACTAGTGCCTTGATGGAACATGGAGATGGAGCACCAATATGCTAATTGATGTACAACTTCACTACTTCCATTAGTGAAAGTTGTATGTTCTTCATTTGCATCCTTGAGTGTATCTCTTGTGATTCCATTAGTGAAAGTCTATCTTGTAGGCCGATGACCATCTATGGAGGCTACAAGACAAGTCCAAGAATGAATCTCATCATCTTAGTGGGAAAGTAATTAGATCACAAGCAAGACAAATACATGCCGATGAATCAACATGAGGCACGCATCACTATCACGGAGTTTAGTTAGTTATTAGCAAGGTAGTTAAGGTTAGCTAGTCATGGATTTCTTGCATTTAAAGTTTCTTGATTTTACTTTCTTTTAGTTGTTAGTTCAAATCCCATCTCAATCTTGATTTCTCCCGATTTCCACCATGAACATAGCACCATTCTTTTATTTGTTTTTCTTTTGATTCTTTATTCTTGTAAACAAAGAAGAGTTCTCGTTTTATCTTCTCACGTGTATCGTAACGTTTCTACACTAGCTCTCCCTGAGATCCGACTCGGTATAGCCCTAGGCTATAGCGGGAGACAAGAAAGGGTACATCAAATACATTTGCTTCATAATAAGTACGCCCCTTTCAAGTCCTAATCAAATTTTTGGCGCCGTTGCGGGGAGAGCGACGGTTATTTAAAAGTGAGAAACTAAACGATATATCTTCTCTGTTGCAGGTACAGGTTGAAGATTCAGAAATATTTGCACAGCAGAATCATATAAGTGGACCTGGGCCTCTGCTCAAGAAAGCAGAGCCCAGGATCCCTCTATTGTGCCGCGGATCCACAAGAATTGCCGTGGGAACGCGGCACTTTAGAGTTCACTACTTACAAATTTTTGCAGGGGCTTCTGCTTTGCAAGATACTGCTGCCTATATACTTCATTTCCTGTATACTTCACTGTATTCCTGTTAATTAATTCAACAGTAAGAAATTGGTTGATAATTGCTAAAAAATTGTTAGACATCTTGCATTATAGGCACGTGTCTTTCAATCTTTACTTTACTGTTGAAGAGCGCGTGGGACAAGGTACGTGATTCATTGCATATAGACTAAGACTCACTCTTTGTTTGATTTTTCTTACTTGGAGTGAACCTTGTTTGTTTCTATATCGTACACTTGCACAATTAATTCTAAGGGCAATTCCTGTAAATAACATAAGGTGGGGGAGGTCATTACCCTTTCCTTAGCCCGGAAATCATTTTCCCCACGTACTCACAATCCCAAGCTTGTAAATAAAATTTGATAGACGTTGGCCCTAGGGACATCCGGACTCACTTAGGAGATTATCCTAAGGGGGAAAAGTGTTGGAAATTGACTTCTGTAAATCGGTGTCTAGGAAGGGGTGGTTGAGGCCGAAAGCCCGAAGGTTGTTGGTTACTTAATTAAGGAACGTCTTCGGACGGAAAACCTCCAACGACTTTACCCTTTCCTGGCTGATTTGCTTATAGTCAGAGTCTACACCAAACCTCCTGTGGACAGTCTATTTAGGAGTCATCTAGGACCAGAAACCCTAGACAAGCTTGGATTGATTTTTCTTTTGTTGTTGTTATTTTTTCTTTTTCGCTGGTGTGATCGGTGTACGTTGTTTGTGATTGTATATACGACAGTGGTTTTGTGATCCTAATTCTACACTTGCACATACACAACCACTTCACATCATGACCAACAACGTCTCACTTCAAGATCGATTCTATCCGATTCGCACCTCCATTCCTTCATGCATTCTTCTCCCCGAGCTTAATGGAAACAACTTTGAGCTGAAACCACAATTCATTAGTACACTTCCCCGATTCCATGGTCTAGAGTCTGAGGACGCGTACCTCTTTATTCGTGAGTTTGAAGAGGTATGCCAAATGATGAGAATATCCCAACTTTCTGAGGATGCTGTTAGGTTACGGTTCATACCGTTTGCACTTAAAGATTTAGCTAAGAAATGGCTTTATAGTCTTCCTGTCAGTTCCATATCTTCATGGGATGATTTTGTTAAGGTCTTTCTTAGGAAATTCTATTCTATCCACAAAACAGCCCTCATGAGAAAAAACATAATGCAATTCAAGCAAGAACAAAATGAACCTTTCTGGAAATATCTTGAGCGTTTCAAAGACCTCTTAGCCCTATGTCCCCATCATGGCATAGAGAAATGGCGGCTATGCCAGATTATCTATGATGGATTAGATTACCAAACGAAAACACTTTTAGAATCCATGTGCCAAGGGGAATTTCTGAAGAAAGATGAACATCAGGGTGGGATCTCTTTGAAACCCTAGCTGAGAAAACCATTCAGTGGGAGTCATGCCCTGACAAATCCACTCCCACCACTTCCAGAACTGGTACACAATCCAAAGAATCCTCTCTAGCTTCAGAAACCAAGATCACACAATTAATGAAGAGGATAGAACTGCTTGAGTCAAAAGGGAATTCTGTGGTCAACCAGGTCAACCCATTGCCTTTAATTAGACCAGGTTGCACCAACTGTCAAGACCTTAGCCATGTTGTTGAGGAGTGTCCATTATCTCAGCTCCACTCATTTCAGGAGAACATGAATGCAGCATTTACCAGACCCCCATACTCCAATACTTACAATTCAGGATGGCAGAACCATCCAAATTTTCCATGGAGTCAGTCTGGTACTGAGCATCATATGCCACCACTTCCACATCTGTACAATGCTCAGTTTCATCCATCCAGTTTCGATCAGAATTCACTGTATGTTCATCCATCTCACAGTCCACCACAGTCTTATCAGTCTTATCATATCCCACCACCATATTACCAATCACAGTTCCAATCTCCATATCCTCAACATCCACCCCAAAATAATTCTGAAATATCTGAGTTGAAACAAATGATAGAAACCTTAACAAAGAACCAGCAAAAGGAGTTGAATGAAATGAAGGTCCAGATCAAGCAATTGGCTGAGAATCAAAAAGGACTGTTCTTAAGCCAGCCATTGCTAAATCCCAAAGTTGAAAATTCAGGACCCAGTCACTGTCATGCCATTCATACCCTGAGAACTGGTAAACAAGTTGACAATAAGGTTTCTAGTCCACAATCTCATCCAGTACCAAAGCCAACATCTCATGTCCCAATGTCACCAACTTTTGACAAACCATCCTCTAGTGCAAAGCCATCCACATCTCAAGCCAAAGGGAAAGAAAAGGTAGATGAGCAACCTTATAAGCCTAGAGTACCATATCCAAATAGGCTTCTAAATAACAAGTCAAATGCTCACATGGAGAAAATAAAAGAAACATTCAATAAGGTCCAAATCAATGTCCCTCTTCTTGATGCCATTCAACAAGTGCCATCATATGCCAAATTTTTGAAGGAAATGTGCACCAAGAAGAGAAAGACCCAAGTCCCTAAAAAAGTCTTCCTAGCATCATCCATCAATGAGTTGCTCACTGGTCCAATTCCTGTTAAGTATAAAGACCCAGGGAGCCCCACCATTTCATGCATCATAGGACAGACTACAATAAATAGGGCACTTCTTGATTTGGGGGCCAGTATCAATCTCCTACCTTTCTCTGTGTACCAACAATTGGGGTTAGGTGATCTCCACCCAACCCAAATGACCATTCAATTGGCTGACCGCTCTGTTACTAAACCCAAGGGGGTAATTCAAGATGTCCTTGTCAAAGTTGGAGAATTCTTTTATCCAGTTGACTTTGTTGTCCTTGAAACAAAACCAGTATCAAATTCCAATCAAAGGGCACAAATTCCTGTCATTCTGGGTCGACCATTCCTGGCTACTGCAAATGCAATCATTAATTGCCGGAATGGATCAATGAGGTTGACTTTTGGTAACATGACACATGAACACAATGTCTTCCACACACAGCCTCACAAAACAAAAGATCAAACATTTGAGGTTAATTTCATTAGTAACAATTGTGAGGAGGAAGGTGAAGATCCAAAAGATGAGTCACAACCTTGTGATTCTCTTATCCGAGTACCCTTTCAAACGGGGAAAGTTGATTTGGATACTTTCACTTTCAATGAGCCAACTGAGACTGTATTTGAACCTCCAATTGATATATCATTTGAAGACTTGTTTGCTGATGAGATTATGTGTTTAGATGAGTCAAACTCGGGTAAATTAGCTAATTGTCCACTTCCGGATGTTAATGTGAGTTTTGAAGAATTATATGGAGAAGAGTTAAAATTTCTAAACACTGGAAGTGATGAGATTCTGAGTGAGAGTGGTGATAAGGACTTTGTGTGTGAACGATGTGGTGGAAAGAGTATGAATGAACATAACAACCAATTGAAACTGGAAACACCTAGGGTAAGAACAATTCAGACCGTTTCCCAATGGAGTTCAAGAAAGAGAACACATTGGAACGATGGGAAACGGGCCAGAGGGAAGCGACCAAAAACCCAGGTGAGAGTTACATTTGTATATTCCTTGTAAATAATTTTTCCTACCTCTTACCTGTTTCATGCATACATTTACCACTATGCATTGGGGACAATGCATGAAATAAGTGTGGGGGAGGGTTTACTAACATAGGATTTTCTTTTCTTTATAGGATTTTTATTTTTTTTAGGACTTTTATTTTTCTTTTTAGGTCTTTTTTAGATTTTATCTTTTTTTCTATTTTTAGATTTTATCTTTTTTTTAGATTTTCCATTTCTTTTTAGATTTTGCTTTTCTTTTAGAAAAATATAAATAAAAAAAAGAAACAAAATAAAAACTTTTTGAAATAAGAAACAAAGTTTTGATCTATTTTTAAGAAAATTAAGATGTATCTTAGAAATTAAGAAAGCCTTAATTATGACATCTTAAACTTAGTTGAAATAATAGATCTTGTTTGAAAATTATAGGCTAAGTAAGTAAAATTGAGGAGATATTTTATCTTGCATTTTTTGCCTTAGATAATATGCACTTTACACTTACACATTTCTTGGGATGGAAACAAAGACCAAAAATGCCATATATATATATATAAAAAAAAAAAAGAAAAGAAAAAAAAAAAAAAAAGAGAAAAAAAATATATAATATATAAATAAAAGATCACCTATTAAGCTGGGAAATTGTGCCTCAAGAAGCATGATGACTCACGCCTAACAGTGATCTCACTTATTAAGCTGGGTAATTGTGCCTCAAGAAGCATGATTATTCACGCCTAACGGTGATTAAGAATAATCCCTCTTAGTTTTGTGGCCTTTTTCACTCGAGTCCTTAAACCCGAGGGATGTTTCCTCATCTGGTGCCCTAAGACCATCTGGTCTGGGAGTCATCGGTTATAGGCTCGCTACATGGGTGAATTAAAAAGCCTAATAAAACTAGGGAAGAAAAAGAAAAAAAAGAATATATATAAATAAATGGCTTGATGGTTGGAGTTGAAATCCCAGAAATCTTCACTTACACGGTGTGCATATTATCTAGGTTTTATGAAAGATAAAATATTCAATCCAATTTTGAATTCTTACCTTAATTGAAGACAAGATCTTGCATGGATTAAAAGTTTAAGAAGATTGATTATAGGTGGACTTATGACCTAAGATCACTTATATTTTCGCAAAAATAGTTCGTAAACTTGTCTCTTATTCAAAATGCGTTTTCAAAACACTAACATTTGTCTTCTTTCTTTATGGATTTTGTGGGTGCAATCCGCTGAAAACCCTCAGGAGACAACACTCCTCCTCTAGGGTAACCTAGAGGTTTAACGGCTTGTTGCACATGCTCAGTGCAATCGCGTCACCTGCGAAAGTGGTGCAATAAATTGGTAGTTTAGATTTTCTTTTCTTTTTCTTTGTTTTGCTCGGGACGAGCAAAAGAATAAGTATGGGGGTGTGATTAATACACAAAAGTGCATATTTTACATCATAATTCCCATGCATATTACAAATAAATATGTGATTTTTACTCCTCTTCTCTACTTATTTGCAGGTACACAATTAATGGAGAGATATTCAAATAATCACTTAATTACCACTAATTAAGGTGATTAATTAAAAGATTAAAGATAAAGCCAAATCAAATCCAGATCTAGAGAGATCCGCGCAACAACTCAGAATCCAAGTGGTCCACGTGGATAACCACTTCTTAACCAATCTCCAACAAGAAGATCAGATCCAACGGCCATAAGATTGCCGCGGGGCGCGGCAAGGGGCGCGGCAATCTTAGGGTTGTTAATCCCGGATTTTGTGGCAACAAACTACTCTCCAGAAGCTTCCCATTTCTCCTATAAATACCCCATGAAGACCTGCGTACAGAGACGGATCAGAGAAGAGAGAGAGTTTAGTTCATAGTTTTGTATTTTGATAGTTTTTGTTTAGGGTTTTAGTTCTCTCTATGATCTTCTTCCTCCCTAGATTTCATTGTAAAAGAGAGTGATTGTGAGAGAGAGAGCTTGTGTAATCAAGAGTGACACTTGAAGCAACAAGGATTGATCCATTCTCCATCCTCTACTTGAGCTTGATTCTAGTTTGTTTTCTTTCACTTTACTTGCTTTGTTAATTTCTAGCAATTTATTCATGCTTTGTTTTCTTTTTGTAATGCTTGTAGTAGCTAATTTCTTGTTCCATGTACTAGCTAACTACTACCTTGCTAACTTCTAGCTCATGTGTGATTGCTTTACTTCATCTTGCAATTTGTATGGTCTTCTCTTCTCCGATGGGTTTCTTTCATTTCTTGGCAAGATTTTGTTGTAATTCTCCATATGATTCATGTGTGCCTCACTTGGAGCCTAGTCTTCGAACTAGTGCCTTGATGGAACATGGAGATGGAAGCACCAATATGCTATTTGATGTATAACTTCACTACTTCCATTAGTGAATGTTGTATGTTTTTTCATTTGCATCACTTGAGTGTAGCTCTTTTGATTCCATTAGTGAAAGTCCATTTGTAGGCCGATGACCATCTATGGAGGCTACAAGACAAGTCCAAGAATGAATCCCCATCTTCCAAGTGGGAAAGTAATTAGACCACAAGCAAGACAAATACATGCCGATGAATCAACATGAGGCACGCATCACTATCACGGAGTTTAGTAGTTTAGCAAGGTAGTTAAGGTTAGCTAGTCATGGATTTCTTGCATTCAAAGTTTTCTTGATTTTACTTTCTTTTTAGTTGTTAGTTCAAATCCATCTCAATCTTGATTTCTCCCGATTTCCACCATGAACATAGCCACCAATTCTTTGATTTGTTTTTCTTTTGATTCTTTATTCTTTTGAAACATAGAAGAGTTCTCGTTTCCTCTTCTCACGTGTATCGTGAAAGCTTCTATCGCTAGCTCTCCCTGAGATCCGACTCGGTATAGCCCTAGGCTATAGCGGAGATAAGAAAGGGTACATTGAACATCTTACATACATTTGTGGAGTAAACAAGCACCGAGGTTGATTCTAAACCTTTCTCTTTTACATAATACTCGTGCTATACTTCACACTACCCCTTTTCAAGTCTTATCAATTTTTGATTTATCTATGAATTTTATTTTAAAAAGAAGATAAGGGAACTATGAACTAATCTCCTCTCTTCTCTGATCTTCTTCCTCCCTAGATTTCATTGTAAAAGAGAGAGAGAGAGAGAGAGAAAAAGAGAGAGATTAGTGTAAACTTGTATTTTGTTAGGTTTTTGTTTAGGATTTTTAGTTCTCTCTATGATTTTCTCCTCCCTAGATTTCATTGCAAGAGAGATTTGTATGAGAGAGAGAGCTTGTATCAACAAGGAGTGACAACTTGAGCTATACAAGGATTGATCCATTCTCTACATATCTACTTGAGCTTGATTCTAGTTTGTCTTCTTCACTTGCTTTTATTTTGCTTTGTTACTTGCTTTGTTAATTTCTAGCAATTTATTCATGCTTTGTTTTTTTTTTGTAATGGCTTGTAGTAGCTAATTCCTTCTCCATGAACTAGCTAACTACTACCTTGCTAAAGACTTACTAAACTCCGTGATAGTGATGCGTGCCTCATGTTGATTCATCGGCATGTATTTGTCTTGCTTGTGGTCTAATTACCTTCTCACATGGATGATGGGGATTCATTCTTGGACTTGTCTTGTAGCCTCCATAGATGGTCATCGGCCTACAAATGGACTTTCACTAATGGAATCAAAAGAGCTACACTCAAGTGATGCAAATGAAAAAATATACAACATTCACTAATGGAAGTAGTGAAGTTATACATCAAATAGCATATTGGTGCTTCCATCTCCATGTTCCATCAAGGCACTAGTTCGAAGACTAGGCTCCAAGTGAGGCACGCATCACTATCACGGAGTTTAGTTAGTTTAGCAAGGTAGTTAAGGTTAGCTAGTCATGGATTTCTTGCATTCAAAGTTTTCTTGATTTTACTTTCTTTTTAGTTGTTAGTTCAAATCCATCTCAACCTTGATTTCTCCCGATTTCCACCATGAACATAGCCACCAATTCTTTGATTTGTTTTTCTTTTGATTCTTTATTCTTTTGAAACATAGAAGAATTCTCGTTTTCTCTTCTCACTAGTATCGTGAAAGCTTCTATCGCTAGCTCTCCCTGAGATCCGACTCGGTATAGCCTTGTGCTATAGCGGAGATAAGAAAGGTACATTGAACATCTTACATACATTTGTGGAGTAAACAAGCACCGAGGTTGATTCTAAACCTTTCTCTTTTACATAATACTTGTGCTATACTTCACACTACCCTTTTCAAGTCTTATCAATTCGTGGCGCCGTTGCCGGGGAATGACAATTCTCTAATACGACGCATACGTATTCTTTCTTAAACAAAAATGGCGCCGTTGCCGGGGAGAGCGACGGTATTATTTTTAAAAGTGAGAAACTAAACTATAATTCTTCTCTGTTGCAGGTACAGGAGAAGAAAACAGGAAAATATTCACAGCAGAATCATATAAGTGGACCTGGGACTCTGCTCAAGAAAGCAGAGCCCAGGATCCCTCTGGAGTGCCGCGGATCCACAAGCTTTGCCGTGGAAACGCGGCACAACAGAGTGCACTTCTAACCAAATTTTTGCAGGGGCTTCTGCTCTGCAAGATACTGCTGCCTATATACTTCATTTCCTGTATACTTCACTGTATTCCTGTTAATTAATTCAACAGTAAGAAATTGGTTGATAATTGCTAAAAAATTGTTAGACATCTTGCATTATAGGCACGTGTCTTTCAATTACTTTAAATTTACTGTTGAAGAGTGCTCCAAGTGAGGCACACATGAATCATATGGAGAATTACAACAAAATCTTGCCAAGAAATGAAAAGAAACCCATCGGAGAAGAGAAGACCATACAAATTGCAAGATGAAGTAAAGCAATCACACATGAGCTAGAAGTTAGCAAGGTAGTTGTTAGCTAGTACATGGAACAAGAAATTAGCTACAACAAGCCATTACAAAAAGAAAACAAAGCATGAATAAATTGCTAGAAATTAACAAAGCAAGTAAAGTGAAAGAAAACAAACTAGAATCAAGCTCAAGTAGAGGATGGAGAATGGATCAATCCTTGTTGCTTCAAGTGTCACTCTTGATTACACAAGCTCTCTCTCTCACAATCACTCTCTTTTACAATGAATCTAGGGAGAAAGAAGATCATAGAGAGAACTAAAAACCTAGAAAAAACTAACAAAATTACAAAACTATGAACTAATCTCCCTCTCTTCTCTGATCAGTCCCAGCTCGCAGGTCTTCATGGGGTATTTATAGGAGAAATGGGAAGCTTCTGGAGAGTAGTTTGTTGCCACAAAATCCGGGGATTAACAACCCTAAGATTGTCGCGCCCCTTGCCGCGCCCCGCGGCAATCTTATGGCCGTTGGATCTGATCTTCTTGTTGGAGATTGGTTAAGAAGTGGTTATCCACGTGGACCACTTGGATTCTGAGTTTGTTGCGCGGATCTCTCTAGATCTGGATTTGATTTGGCTTTATCTTTAATCTTTTAATTAATCACCTTAATTAGTGGTAATTAAGTGATTATTTGAATATCTCTCCATTAATTGTGTACCTGCAAATAAGTAGAGAAGAGGAGTAAAAATCACATATTTATTTGTAATATGCATGGGAATTATGATGTAAAATATGCACTTTTGTGTATTAATCACACATTTTGATTAGACGAAGGAGGTGTACTTATTATGTAGTAGATGTATTTGATGTACCCTTTCTTGTCTCCGCTATAGCCTAGGGCTATACCGAGTCGGATCTCAGGGAGAGCTCGCGATAGAAGCTTTAAACGTATGGTAGTGAAGTGATCAAACTAGTAGTCTTCTCTTGATTATAAACTTAGTGAAGCAAATACAAAAGAATCCAAAAGAGGATGGATATGTTCATTGGGAAGTGAAAAGAAATCAAGAAGTGATGTGGATGTTGTATTCACAAGAAAAGAATCAAGAAACTTAAAGAAAGCGATCCAAGACTAGATTACCTTGCTAGCTTGCCAAAGCTTACCAAACTCCTTGATAATGAAAGCTTTGCCTAATGTTGTCACTCCATAGGCTTGGAATTCGTCTAGCGTGTTGACCTAATTACTTTCTCATTTGCAAGATGGTGGTTTAACCATCGGAGAAGAGAAGATCATACACTTGCAAGATTAACAAAAGCAATCACCCATGAGTAGTGAAGTGGCTAAGCTAGTGGTTAAACTAGTACATGGAATGAAAATCTAGCTACAAGAAGCATTAAAGAACTAAAACAAAGCTTGAAGTAAATTGCATGAATTAAAGTAAGCAAGTAATAAAGCATGTAAAGAAAGCACAAGAAACTAGAATCAAACTCAAGTAGAGGAATGGAGGATGGATTAATCCTTGCATAGCTTCAAGTTGTCACCCTTGATTACACAAGCTCTCTCCCTCACAATCACTCTCTTTTGTAATGAAATCTAGGGAGGAGAAGATCATAGAGAGTTACAAACCCTAAACTAAAACTAAGAAAATTACAAAGCCTAAAACTAATCTCTCTCTCTTCTCTGATCAGTCCCAGCTCGCAAGTCTTCATGGGGTATTTATAGGAGAAATGGGAAGCTTCTGGAGAGTAGTTTGTTGCCACAAAATCCGGGGATTAACAACCTAAGATTGCCGCGCCCCTTGCCGCGCCCCGCGGCAATCTTATGGCCGTTGGATCTGATCTTCTTGTTGGAGATTGGTTAAGAAGTGGTTATCCACGTGGACCACTTGGATTCTGAGTTTGTTGCGCGGATCTCTCTAGATCTGGATTTGATTTGGCTTTATCTTTAATCTTTTAATTAATCACCTTAATTAGTGGTAATTAAGTGATTATTTGAATATCTCTCCATTAATTGTGTACCTGCAAATAAGTAGAGAAGAGGAGTAAAAATCACATATTTATTTGTAATATGCATGGGAATTATGATGTAAAATATGCACTTTTGTGTATTAATCACACCCCCACACTTATTCTTTTGCTCGTCCCGAGCAAAACAAAGAAAAAGAAAAGAAAAACTAAGCTACAAGTTTATTACACCACTTTCGCAGGTGACGCGATTGCACTGAGCATGTGCAACAAGCCGTTAAACCTCTAGGTTACCCTAGAGGAGGAGTGTTGTCTCCTGAGGGTTTTCAGCGGATTACACCACAAAATCCATAAAGAAAGAAGACAAATGTTAGTATTTTCGAAAACGCATTTTGAATAAGAGACATGTTTACGAACTATTTTTGTGAAAATATAAGTGATCCTAGGTCATAAGTCCACCTATAATCAATCTTCCTTAAATTTAGTATCTATGCAAGATCTTGTTTTTAATTAAGGTAAGAATTCAAAATTGGATTGAATATTTTATCTTTCATAAAACCTAGATAATATGCACACCGTGTAAGTGAAGATTTCTGGGATTTCAACTCCAACCATCAAGCCATTTATTTATATATATTCTTTTTTTTCTTTTTCTTCCCTTAGTTTTATTAGGCTTTCTAATTCACCCATGTAGCGAGCCTATAACCGATGACTCCCAGACCAGATGGTCTTAGGGCACCAGATGAGGAAACATCCCTCGGGTTTAAGGACTCGAGTGAAAAAGGCCACAAAACTAAGAGGGATTATTCTTAATCACCGTTAGGCGTGAATAATCATGCTTCTTGAGGCACAATTTCCCAGCTTAATAGGTGAGATCACTGTTAGGCGTGAATAATCATGCTTCTTGAGGCACAATTTCTCAGCTTAATAGGTGATCTTTTATTTATATATTTTTTTCTTTTTTTTTTTTTTTTTTTTTTTTTTTTTTTATATATATGTGGCATTTTTGGTCTTTGTTTCCATCCCAAGAAATGTGTAAGTGTAAAGTGCATTTTATCTAAGGCAAAAAATGCAAGATAAAAATATCTCCTCAATTTTACTTACTTAGCCTATAATCTCAAACAAAGATCTATTACTTCAACTATGTTTAAGATGTCATAATTAAGGCTTTCTTAATCTCTAAGATACATCTTAATTTTCTTAAAAATAGAGCAAAACTTTGTTTCTTATTTCAAAAAGTTTTTATTCTTTTATTTTTTTTTTATTTTTATTTTTTTTTTTATTTTTTTTTTTTTATTTCTAAAAGAAGTATAAAAGAAAGAAAATCTAAAAACTCTAAGTTAGTAAACCCTCCCCCACACTTATTTCATGCATTGTCCTCAATGCATCATGATATATGTATGCATGAAACAAAATGGAAAGGGAAGGAACAAAAATTACCTTAGGGTGGTGGTTCCGGTGGTGGTCGGATTGGTCCACGGAACATGGCCCAATCATCTTTTCTTTGGGTTTTTAGGAACCCACCAACCATATCAGAAATATGACCCACTAAAAAGATGCATGCGTGTGTTATTTTAATTATGTACATGCCCCATCTAATTTTAAGATTTTCCAAATAATTTCAGACTCAAATTTATCAAATTCCTTGTCACAGAATGGAGTATGAACTGATAGAACTGTTGACTTGGACTCGGAAAGGAACACCGACTCAGGATTATGATTTAAATCAAGTGATGGTTCAGGAGTCGAAGTGAAGTCAGAAATTGTGTCCAAGTCAAGAAATGAAAACTCAAGTCCACAATCAGAGTTCAACGATGGAATGTGACTTTCTAAAAGTCATTTTCCCCACGTACTCACAATCCTAAGCTTGTAAATAAAATTTGATAGACGTTGGCCCTAGGGACATCCGGACTCACTTAGGAGATTATCCTAAGGGGGAAAAGTGTTGGAAATTGACTTCTGTAAAATCGGTGTCTAGGAAAGGGGTTTAAGGGCCGAAAGCCCGAAGGTTGTTGGTTACTTAATTAAGGAACGTCTCCGGACGGAAAACCTCCCACCAACTTTACCCTTCCCTGGCTGATTTGCTTATAGTCAGAGTCCACACCAAACCTCCTGTGGACAGTCTATTACAAGTGATAAGGGAACTAAAAAAAAAATAAAATAATACTTGCGCAAGTGGGCGCGGCAATCTAGGGCCGTTAGATCCCGGATTTTGTGGCAACAAACTACTCTCCAGAAGCTTCCCATTTCTCCTATAAATACCCCATGAAGACCTGCGAGCTGGGACTGATCAGAGAAGAGAGGGAGATTAGTTCATAGTTTTGTAATTTTGTTAGTTTTTTCTAGGGTTTTTAGTTCTCTCTATGATCTTCTTTCTCCCTAGATTTCATTGTAAAAGAGAGTGATTGTGAGAGAGAGAGCTTGTGTAATCAAGAGTGACACTTGAAGCAACAAGGATTGATCCATTCTCCATCCTCTACTTGAGCTTGATTCTAGTTTGTTTTCTTTCACTTTACTTGCTTTGTTAATTTCTAGCAATTTATTCATGCTTTGTTTTCTTTTTGTAATGGCTTGTTGTAGCTAATTTCTTGTTCCATGTACTAGCTAACAACTACCTTGCTAACTTCTAGCTCATGTGTGATTGCTTTACTTCATCTTGCAATTTGTATGGTCTTCTCTTCTCCGATGGGTTTCTTTTCATTTCTTGGCAAGATTTTGTTGTAATTCTCCATATGATTCATGTGTGCCTCACTTGGAGCCTAGTCTTCGAACTAGTGCCTTGATGGAACATGGAGATGGAAGCACCAATATGCTATTTGATGTATAACTTCACTACTTCCATTAGTGAATGTTGTATGTTTTTCATTTGCATCACTTGAGTGTAGCTCTTTTGATTCCATTAGTGAAAGTCCATTTGTAGGCCGATGACCATCTATGGAGGCTACAAGACAAGTCCAAGAATGAATCCCCATCATCCAAGTGGGAAAGTAATTAGACCACAAGCAAGACAAATACATGCCGATGAATCAACATGAGGCACGCATCACTATCACGGAGTTTAGTTAGTTTAGCAAGGTAGTTAAGGTTAGCTAGTCATGGATTTCTTTCATTCAAAGTTTTCTTGATTTTACTTTCTTTTTTAGTTGTTAGTTCAAATCCATCTCAATCTTGATTTCTCCCGATTTCCACCATGAACATAGCCACCAATTCTTTGATTTGTTTTTCTTTTGATTCTTTATTCTTTTGAAACATAGAAGAATTCTCGTTTCCTCTTCTCACTAGTATCGTGAAAGCTTCTATCGCTAGCTCTCCCTGAGATCCGACTCGGTATAGCCCTAGGCTATAGCGGAGATAAGAAAGGGTACATTGAACATCTTACATACATTTGTGGAGTAAACAAGCACCAAGGTTGATTCTAAACCTTTCTCTTTTACATAATACTTGTGCTATACTTCACACTATACCCCTTTCAAATCTAATCAATTTTTGGCGCCGTTGCCGGGGTTTTATTTATCGTTTAGTTCCCTTATCACTTGTAAACATAATTTTATTTACAAGCTTAGGATTGTGAGTACGTGGGGAGCTCTAAAAAAAAAAAAAAAAAAAAAAAAAAAAAAAATAAAAGAATAAAAACTTTTTTGAAATAAGAAACAAAGTTTTGCTCTATTTTTAAGAAAATTAAGATGTATCTTAGAGATTAAGAAAGCCTTAATTATGACATCTTAAACATAGTTGAAGTAATAGATCTTTGTTTGAGATTATAGGCTAAGTAAGTAAATTGAGGAGATATTTTTATCTTGCATTTTTGCCTTAGATAAAATGCACTTTACACTTACACATTTCTTGGGATGGAAACAAAGACCAAAAATGCCACATATATATAAAAAAAAAAAAAAAAAAAAAAAAAAAAAAAAGAAAAAAAATATATAAATAAAAGATCACCTATTAAGCTGGGAAATTGTGCCTCAAGAAGCATGATTATTCACGCCTAACAGTGATCTCACCTATTAAGCTGGGAAATTGTGCCTCAAGAAGCATGATTATTCACGCCTAACGGTGATTAAGAATAATCCCTCTTAGTTTTGTGGCCTTTTTCACTCGAGTCCTTAAACCCGAGGGATGTTTCCTCATCTGGTGCCCTAAGACCATCTGGTCTGGGAGTCATCGGTTATAGGCTCGCTACATGGGTGAATTAGAAAGCCTAATAAAACTAAGGGAAGAAAAAAAAAAAAGAATATATATAAATAAATGGCTTGATGGTTGGAGTTGAAATCCCAGAAATCTTCACTTACACGGTGTGCATATTATCTAGGTTTTATGAAAGATAAAATATTCAATCCAATTTTGAATTCTTACCTTAATTAAAAACAAGATCTTGCATAGATACTAAGTTTAAGGAAGATTGATTATAGGTGGACTTATGACCTAGGATCACTTATATTTTCACAAAAATAGTTCGTAAACTTGTCTCTTATTCAAAATGCGTTTTCAAAATACTAACATTTGTCTTCTTTCTTTATGGATTTTGTGGGTGTAATCCGCTGAAAACCCTCAGGAGACAACACTCCTCCTCTAGGGTAACCTAGAGGTTTAACGGCTTGTTGCACATGCTCAGTGCAATCGCGTCACCTGCGAAAGTGGTGTAATAAACTTGTAGCTTAGTTTTTCTTTTCTTTTTCTTTGTTTTGCTCGGGACGAGCAAAAGAATAAGTGTGGGGGTGTGATTAATACACAAAAGTGCATATTTTACATCATAATTCCCATGCATATTACAAATAAATATGTGATTTTTACTCCTCTTCTCTACTTATTTGCAGGTACACAATTAATGGAGAGATATTCAAATAATCACTTAATTACCACTAATTAAGGTGATTAATTAAAAGATTAAAGATAAAGCCAAATCAAATCCAGATCTAGAGAGATCCGCGCAACAAACTCAGAATCCAAGTGGTCCACGTGGATAACCACTTCTTAACCAATCTCCAACAAGAAGATCAGATCCAACGGCCATAAGATTGCCGCGGGGCGCGGCAAGGGCGCGGCAATCTTAGGGTTGTTAATCCCCGGATTTTGTGGCAACAAACTACTCTCCAGAAGCTTCCCATTTCTCCTATAAATACCCCATGAAGACCTGCGAGCTGGGACTGATCAGAGAAGAGAGAGAGATTAGTTTTAGGCTTTGTAATTTTCTTAGTTTTAGTTTAGGGTTTGTAACTCTCTATGATCTTCTCCTCCCTAGATTTCATTACAAAAGAGAGTGATTGTGAGGGAGAGAGCTTGTGTAATCAAGGGTGACAACTTGAAGCTATGCAAGGATTAATCCATCCTCCATTCCTCTACTTGAGTTTGATTCTAGTTTCTTGTGCTTTCTTTACATGCTTTATTACTTGCTTACTTTAATTCATGCAATTTACTTCAAGCTTTGTTTTAGTTCTTTAATGGCTTCTTGTAGCTAGATTTTCATTCCATGTACTAGTTTAACCACTAGCTTAGCCACTTCACTACTCATGGGTGATTGCTTTTGTTAATCTTGCAAGTGTATGATCTTCTCTTCTCCGATGGTTAAACCACCATCTTGCAAATGAGAAAGTAATTAGGTCAACACGCTAGACGAATTCCAAGCCTATGGAGTGACAACATTAGGCAAAGCTTTCATTATCAAGGAGTTTGGTAAGCTTTGGCAAGCTAGCAAGGTAATCTAGTCTTGGATCGCTTTCTTTAAGTTTCTTGATTCTTTTCTTGTGAATACAACATCCACATCACTTCTTGATTTCTTTTTCACTTCCACCATGAACATATCCATCCTCTTTTGGATTCTTTTGTATTTGCTTCACTAAGTTTATAATCAAGAGAAGACTACTAGTTTGATCACTTCACTACCATACGTTTAAAGCTTCTATCGCGAGCTCTCCCTGAGATCCGACTCGGTATAGCCCTAGGCTATAGCGGAGACAAGAAAGGGTACATCAAATACATCTACTACATAATAAGTACACCTCCTTCGTCTAATCAAAATGGCGCCGTTGCCGGGGAATTGTGAGTACGTGGGGAGCTCTAAAAAAAAAAAAAAATTAAAAAAAATAAAAAAAAAAAAAAAAAAAAAATTTTTTTGAAATAATTTTATTTTTTTTTTTTGAAATAAAACAAAAAATACGTCGCTCTCCCCGGCAACGGCGCCATTTTTGTTTTAAGAAAGAATACGTATGCGTCGTATTAGAGAATTGTCATTCCCCGGCAACGGCGCCATTTTGATTAGACGAAGGAGGTGTACTTATTATGTAGTAGATGTATTTGATGTACCCTTTCTTGTCTCCGCTATAGCCTAGGGCTATACCGAGTCGGATCTCAGGGAGAGCTCGCGATAGAAGCTTTAAACGTATGGTAGTGAAGTGATCAAACTAGTAGTCTTCTCTTGATTATAAACTTAGTGAAGCAAATACAAAAGAATCCAAAAGAGGATGGATATGTTCATGGTGGAAGTGAAAAAGAAATCAAGAAGTGATGTGGATGTTGTATTCACAAGAAAAGAATCAAGAAACTTAAAGAAAGCGATCCAAGACTAGATTACCTTGCTAGCTTGCCAAAGCTTACCAAACTCCTTGATAATGAAAGCTTTGCCTAATGTTGTCACTCCATAGGCTTGGAATTCGTCTAGCGTGTTGACCTAATTACTTTCTCATTTGCAAGATGGTGGTTTAACCATCGGAGAAGAGAAGATCATACACTTGCAAGATTAACAAAAGCAATCACCCATGAGTAGTGAAGTGGCTAAGCTAGTGGTTAAACTAGTACATGGAATGAAAATCTAGCTACAAGAAGCCATTAAAGAACTAAAACAAAGCTTGAAGTAAATTGCATGAATTAAAGTAAGCAAGTAATAAAGCATGTAAAGAAAGCACAAGAAACTAGAATCAAACTCAAGTAGAGGAATGGAGGATGGATTAATCCTTGCATAGCTTCAAGTTGTCACCCTTGATTACACAAGCTCTCTCCCTCACAATCACTCTCTTTTGTAATGAAATCTAGGGAGGAGAAGATCATAGAGAGTTACAAACCCTAAACTAAAACTAAGAAAATTACAAAGCCTAAAACTAATCTCTCTCTCTTCTCTGATCAGTCCCAGCTCGCAGGTCTTCATGGGGTATTTATAGGAGAAATGGGAAGCTTCTGGAGAGTAGTTTGTTGCCACAAAATCCGGGGATTAACAACCCTAAGATTGCCGCGCCCCTTGCCGCGCCCGCGGCAATCTTATGGCCGTTGGATCTGATCTTCTTGTTGGAGATTGGTTAAGAAGTGGTTATCCACGTGGACCACTTGGATTCTGAGTTTGTTGCGCGGATCTCTCTAGATCTGGATTTGATTTGGCTTTATCTTTAATCTTTTAATTAATCACCTTAATTAGTGGTAATTAAGTGATTATTTGAATATCTCTCCATTAATTGTGTACCTGCAAATAAGTAGAGAAGAGGAGTAAAATCACATATTTATTTGTAATATGCATGGGAATTATGATGTAAAATATGCACTTTTGTGTATTAATCAATGTCCAGCCAAACGCTCAAGCATTTGGTCGATGAAGGGTACCGAGAAGTGGTCTTTACAGGTAGCTGCATTCAACTTCCTGTAGTCGATACAAACATGAACCTTGGTAGGCAGTCTTGTTTGTACCAACTCTTTTTTCTCATTTTCTACTACCGTAAAGCCAGCCTTCTTTGAGATCGCATGAACAGGGCTAACCCATTGACTATCAGAAATGGGATAAATTATCCCATTATCTAATAGTTTCAGAATTTCTGCCTTAACTGCCTCTTGCATTAGAAGGTTAAGCCTGCGTTGTGGGTCTCTCCTAGGGGTTGCTTCATCGACTAAATGGATTCTGTGTTGTACTATGGCTGGACTTATTCCTTTGATGTCCTTCATCGTCCATCCAATGGCTTCCCTATGTTTTTTCAGAATAGACATTAAGCTGTCCTCTTATTACTCAGTTAAGTGGGACGCTATGATGACTGGCAAGGTGTCCTTTCCGCCCAGGTAGGCGTACTTGAGGTGTTCAGGCAGGGCTTTTAGCTCTAGGGAAGGTGTTTCTTCATTGGAGGTAATATCTGGGCTTTCAATCCTAGGATGGGGTACACTGGGGCTTGATGCCCAATCCACTGCTGAATCTACGATCTGGTCTAGATTAAAATCCTCAACCTCCAGATCAAACTCTTCCTCAGTTTCTGTCTCCATACTTTCCTCATGCTCACTGGTCAGGTTTTCAATAGAATTGACCTCAAACGTCTTATCATTGACATCCCTAGGTTGTCTTCCTAGATTGAAGACATTGGCTTCTTTCGTCATGTCTCAAAAAGTCAATCGCATGGACCCGTTCCTACAGTTGATTATGGCATGGGCTGTAGCAAGGAATGGGCGCCCTAAGATGACGGGAGTTTGAGACCTAAGATTGGACACAGGCTGGGTCTCAAGAACAATGAAGTCAACGGGGTAAATGAAATCCCTGACCCGGATGAGGACGTCTGTGATTTTCCCCTTAGGGATCTTCATAGATCGGTCGGCTAGCTGAATGGTGACTCGAGTTGGGCTTAGCTCGCCCAACCCAAGTTGCTGGTATACTGAGAGAGGTAGCAAGTTGATACTTGCTTCCAGGTCAAGAAGCGCTCTACTGATTTCGGTCTGTCCTATGGTGCAAGAGATGGTGGGACATCCGGGATCCTTGTATTTCATCAGAATGGGACCAGACAGAATTCGCTTATATTAGTGGCCAAGAAGACTTTCTTGGGCACATTGGTCTTTCTCTTCTTTATACATATATCCTTAAGAAATTTGGCATAAGCCGGGACTTGTTGGATAGCGTCAAGAAGTGGCACATTCAATTTGACCTGGTTGAACATCTCTAGCATTTTCTCCATGTGCATATTTTATTGTTGTTCCTAAACCTATTGGGAAAGGGTGCTACAGGCTTATGAACTTGTTCAACAGCTTTGTCCTCGTCAGATGTTTGTGGAGTGGATTAGGAGGAACTAGCAGAGGTGGAGGCTGGAGTGGGATCAGGATGGACTGCACTTTTCTGTTGGTGGACCTAGTTGTCTACCTTTTTTCTAGATCGCAGTGTGTGAACAGCATTGCACTGGTTAATCGATGGATCCTGAATTTCATATGCTTGATTGGAGGTTTTCGGGTTAACTAATGGCTGACTAGGCAAAGTACCCTTAG
Organism: Agave tequilana; assembly: GCA_038442645.1. Taxonomy (NCBI): domain Eukaryota; kingdom Viridiplantae; phylum Streptophyta; class Magnoliopsida; order Asparagales; family Asparagaceae; genus Agave; species Agave tequilana. The sequence goes on from JAVJIF010032083.1 coordinate 68,206, forward strand.
CTCTTTCACTTAGGGAGCTATCTAACTGGCTTATCTGCATTTCCAATCTTGATATGGCGTGTGAATGACTGTTCAGAGTTTGTCCCTGGTTTTGCATAAAAGCGGTTTGGGACTTTATGAAAGCCTCTATGCTCTCCTTTAATTTACTATTTTCTTTTCCATTGGTGAGCCTTGGGAGGAAGAAGCTGGGGCTTGAATGGGAAAAGTTGGTGGAGGAGTAGGATGGTGAAAGTTGTTGGAAAAATTAGGCCTGGGAGGATTGTTTTGGACCCAGGAGAAATTGGGGTGATTTCTCCAGCCGGGATTGTAGGTCTGTGAGTAGGGGTTGTGAGGCGGCCGTGAGTAAGCCGCGTTCATGTGTCTGGTGGCACTTGCTGGGCATGGAAAATAGGGCACTCTTCAAAAACATGGTTTGGTGCCTGACAATATGAACAACCCGGATTGTGAATTGGTTGTGGGTTGATCTGGTTGACACTGGCAGGCTCTTTTGTTTCTAGAGCCTCTATCCTTCTCATTAGGGTAGCAATCTTAGCCTCGGCAGCTATGGATGATTCTAGAGATAGGAGCCCTCCTCTTGAAGCTATAGATTGTGAATTCCTAGGTTTCTCCGAGGCTGACTCCCATTGCAGGGTTTTCTCAGCTAAATCCTCAAACAAATCCCAACCCTGATTCTCATCCTTCTGCAAGAACCCTCCCTGACACATGGTCTCTAAAAGGGTTTTCGTTTGATAGTCTAGACCATCGTAGAGAATCTGGCACTGACGCCATTTCTCCACGCCATGATAAGGGCACTGAGCTAGGGGATCTTTGAATCGCTCAAAGTATATCCAAAATGGTTCACTCGGGTCTTGCTTAGACTGCATGAGTTCTTCTTAATGAGGGCAGTTTTGTGAATTGGGTAGAATTCTTCAAGAACGTCTTGACGAAATCATCCCAGGTCGTGACTGAATCTGCTGCCACGCTGTACAACCATTTCTTAGCTATGTCCTTTAGGGAAAAAGGGATGAAACGTAACCTAACGCCATCGTCTCCTAGCAGAGGTATACGTATCATGGGGCATACTTCTTCAAATTTCCTAACAAAGAAGTATGCATCCTCTGATTCTAAACCATAAAATTTGGGAAGAATGTTAATGAATTGGGGCTTTAACTCGAAGTTATTTCCGTTTACTTCAGGAAGTTTTATGCAAGATGGAAGTGAAGTTCTGATCGGGTAAAATCTATCCTGAAGTGACGCCATCACCGGTTCGGATGCAAGGGTAGAGAAGTGTTTCTTGTTAATCTGGAAGTTGACGGATCTCTCACTCACTCTTGCAGGCAGCACACCACAAACAATGCAAAAACAACAAACAATCGAAAAGAATGAAAAAACAAACAAAAGAAAGAAAAACAACCACAAGCCTTAGTCTAAGGTACCTGGACCTAGACGACTCCTAACTGGTCGATTCTCCGGGGAAGGCTGTTGCAGGAACTCGACTACAAGCTAATCGGCCAAGAAAGGGCAAAGCTCGGGGGGAGGTATCCGGGCAGAGCCACGGGCCTAATTACACCAAACCACGGAGCTTTCAAGGCTTTACCTCTCAATCCACTTTCCTTAGACAGCGATTTTACAGGAGTATAGTTCTTACAATTTCCAACCTCGGTTAATCTCTTAGTGAGTCCGAGATGTCCCTAGGGCCAACGTCTATTGATTTTTAGTTAAAGGTTTGGGAAAATATGAGTGCACTTGGAGATGGTTTTTGGGCTAAGGAAGGGTGATGAAATCCCCACCTTATCTTGTTTATTTGGGTTTTGCCCTTAAAGTCAATTGTGCAAGTGTGCAGTTTATTCACAATAAGGTAACACTCAAAGCGGTAAATCACTTCAAAATGTTAGTCCTATTCTATATGAATGCACCTTGTTTCCAGCACTCTTCAATAGAAATTGAAATGAATTGAAATAGACACGTGCCCTAAATGCAAAAGTCTAATCGAAATTTCAATTAAGCAACAAGTGAATTTCTATTGAATTTATTACACATGCATATAGGTAAAGCATCCAAGAAAACTAAAAATTTAGAAAGCAATTTTTTTCTTTTTTAGCGGCTTTCGGCAACCCTGCAAACGAGTTTGTTAGTACTTCAATCGGAAAAACTCGCTTTTACACGAATTTTTCCGAGGGCAAATGAGTCCTCGTGCAATGTCCTTGGCCACCTCTTTCGCTTCCCGCAATAGTGAGCTCCTTGGTACTTCTCCTACACACAAAAAGAATAATCTTTAGTAGTGAACAATAAAGCCGTTCCCTCCCCGGTAACGGCGCCAAAATTTGATCGGCAAAAAGCAAGTACAAAATAAGAGAAGGAAGTGTGGGTTGATGTTACTGCTTTTGCGATTCTTCCGTAGTAGCGAAGTGGCTATACGGGTTGTATCCACAAGGAGGGAGAGCGATGGAAGCTTGATGCGGCTTCAAAGTTCAAGAAGAAAGAAAGTTCTTTGTGTTCAAATAAAGAATTGAAAAGTGAAAACAAGTTGTTTGAAGAATTGTTGGAAAATGTTTTGGTGGTTTGTAAAAGTGATTTTTTTCTTAGTTGTAAAAATGCATGGCTAACTTTATACTAAGTGCTCCCACTAATTTCTAACTTTTGGAAGATAGCCTCACGATGGATCATAGGCGAATACAAACCTTTTGCATTGGAACTATTCACGTGGAAATCGAGTGAAAGTTCATCCTAAAACTTAGCTTTACACGACAAAACTCGGACATTCCCTTATCAAGATCCGATAGAAGGCGAGAATAAGGGAAGACTCGAGTGCACTATTGGTATCGGCAAAGTTAAAAGGAGAAGTCTCTAACTTACAATAACAAGTAAAGTACATAACTCATAGATCATCAAAACTCATTAAGCATGAAGTATAAGAAAGTAAATACTTGTAGGTAAATTAGAGTTAGAACCCTCGTCTTAATATGCCATAGCTCTTGTTTACACAAGGCTTGTTTGGCACTATTGACTCATTTGGTTTATCAATCAAGTGTTAGAAATTAGTGGGTTAGTAGTTAGTTAGCCATGCTAATGAAAAGTTAGTTAGCCATAAAAGTAAAAGAAACAACCAAGGAAAAGAAGTGGAGAGAGGGAGTTACACCACAAGAAAACAAAAGAAAAGAAAAGTTAAAGAGAAGGAGTTACACTAAAACAAAGTAAAAGAAAAGAGGTGAAGAAGAAAGGAGTTACACTATAACAAAGAAGTAAAAGTAAATGGCAAAGACAAGTAAATTGGAAAGAAGGAAGAGAAGTAGTACTTCTATTATCTTGTCACCCTTCAAATACAACACTTTACACACTCTCTCTTTCACTCTAATGGCTAAAACTTAAAAGTAGAAGAAGAACAATAACAACTACTACAAACTAAAACAAAACTATACAACTTACTCTAACTCTGGATCTGCTCCAACTGAAGACCCCTGGGGGGTTTTTATAGACACCAGGGAAAAGGGGGCCACGTGAACAGCACGTGGCCCAAAACGCAAGCGCGCGCGCCCAAATGGCCGCGTAAACGCGGCCAGGGCAGCGTTTCTGCGGCCCAGGCTGGGTGGCGCGCACTCAGTTTTGCGCAGTGCGCTGCCCAGTCTGTCTTCTGTCACCTGAGCTCCTGAATTTTCAATTTGATGCCCTAGGCTGACAAAATCTTCACTCTAAAGTCAATGGTTACTTGGTAGGCTCTTAATCACCAATTAAATGGTGATTTAGGTCTTCTTCTTCATTTGCACACCATGGACCTAGGATCAAGCAAGCATGGTTTTATTAGCAAAATTTTACATAAAATAAATATGAGAATGTGATGAAAATTATGCAAAATTAGGGACTAATCAAAGAATTAGCATCATCATCATCTAATTGAGTTTCCGAGTTTACCTCAAGGGAGTCGTTCCCTTGGACCATGTAGCATTGTTACTCGGATTCCCCACTAGATTCATCCTCTACAATGATTGGCATTTGAAGCTTGGAGGAGGTCAAAGTGTTCCACACTGCAAAGGCGGAATCACAGTTAAAAACTAACATAAGATATTCTTTGTTAAGCATGCTTCTAAGTGCCTCAAGGGCTAGTGCAATGGCCTCTATATGCTTGCTATTACCAAGATAGGATTTCTTGGTAGCGGCAAGGAAAACATACAAGCCTAGGGTTTTTAGATACATGGACATCCTAAATTTTCACATATCAATGTTGGAGACATCAAACATGGGAGGTGACAAGCAATCCATTAGTGTGTGTAAACAGTATAAATGTGCAAATGCAAATGATAGATTAGCAAAACCAAGATCACACTTCTAGGTGGTTAAACCTAATATCAGGAGTGTAGGCTCTGATACCAATTGTAAATACACCTAGAGGGGGTGAATAGGTATATGGCTAATCTAATGAACAAAATGCGAAAATTAAAATCCTGTTTCAAGCCCAACTGTCGACCAGGCGGTCGACCGGATCCAGTTCAGGCCTGATCGGTCGACCGCACCGGTCGACCAGGCCTTGTGTTTTTGGCGTGCACGTTTTGTGCACGTCTGTTTGTCGACCGGACCGGTCGACTGACTGACAGACCCTCGCTCTCGGGTTTTGTCGGTCGACCGGGCCAGTCGATCGATAGAATAAAGTTTTGTTTTTGATTGCCTCTGGTCGACTAACCGATCGACCGAGTCCAACGGCTAGTTGCCAAGTTTGACTGCCGTTCGACCGGGCCGGTCGACCGATAGCCGCCAGCAGCCCCAACGGCTAGTTTTCTGAGTTTTGTTCTTTAGATTTGATTGTGATGTTTTAGTCAGCTATCTCTGAATTTTTGGGGAATATTTCCTGACCTATTAAACTAGTTATAATGATAATTATATCTCTCCTAATCCCTATAAATAGATGGCATTAGTCACTTGTTAAAATTAAGAAAAAATACCCATTGTTTTGTGTTTCAAAAAGAGAAGAAAAGTTTTTCAAGCTCTCAATTCTAAAGTGCATTCTTGGTCAAAGTTTTTCAGTTGTTTTAAAGCTTTTTTCTTACTCTTTTCAACTGAATTTTTCTCACTACACTTCTTGAGCCAAAATCATTCCCATTCTATAAGGAGTTGTAAGAGAGAAGTGTGTGGTCTTTGTTGATCACTTTGTTACTTGTATTTCTTTGTGTTAAAATCCCTCTTGTGTAGAGGTTGGATTGGTGGGAGTTCGGTACTCCTGTCTTGTGTAGACCTCTTGTAATTTCCTCGGTGGATATAGTGGAATCCTTCACAGTGATGAAGGCGGGGACATAGAGCTGTAGCTCGAACCTCGTAACAAATTCCTTATGTTTACGAGTGGTTTCTTATTGCCTTTTATTGCTTTACAATTTTATCTCATGATACTTCTTATTTGCACTTCTTTATTACTCCCATTTCATTCATTTGCATCTTCCGGTTTTTACTCATCTCAATAAGAAAGCAATTACGCGCCTCAACTCATAATCTCGAAGAATCAAAGAGGAGAAGTTCTAGAGCCCTTCACGGGGAATTCGGCTTCAATTTCTTGTTTTGAGTAACCGATTGCATCATACTTTCATACTTGTTTAAAAAGATCATTAGATTAGCATTAACACCTATTCACCCCCCTCTAAGTGTTTTTCAATTGGTATTAGAGCTTTGGTCGCTAAACTCTTGGCTTAACAACTTTAGAGAGATCCTATATTGCTAATCACTATATTCATTTTTTATCCTCATACACTTAGTAAAAATGGCCGAAGGAATTAAGACCCTACCCAAGTTTGATGGCCTTAACTTTCCCATATGGAAGGTTAAGATGATCGTGTTTTTGCAATCCTTAGGAAGCCGGGTTGCAAAGGCGGTGACCAAACCATTTAGTGCACCCCTTGGTGATGAGGACACTTGGTCCAATATTGCCACGAAGGAGTTTGATGCTAATGCTAGGGCACACTATGCCTTACTTCAAGCTCTTAATGATGATGATATTTTAAGAGTCATTCATTGCAAATCCGCACATGAGATTTGGACTCACTTACTTGTCACTCATGAGGGAACTTCACAAGTAAAGAGGGCAAAAATCAACCATCTTCGTTCCCAATATGAAAATTTTTCTATGCAAGAGAATGAAACCATAGATGATATGGTTACTAAATTTACAAAGATTACTAATGGACTTTCTTCTTTAGATGATGCTATTGACAACGACCAAAAGGTGAGGAAGATCATCCGTGCACTCCCTCCATCTTGGGAAGTCAAAGCCACAACTTTAAAGGAGCTCAATGACAAGGAAGAAATGGAGCTTATCGGTCTTATTGGGAATCTCAAAACCCATGAGATGGAAAGAAAAGTAAGAGAAGAGATGGCTCCTTCCAAGAAGAAAGCTATTGCCTTCAAGAGTTCTTCCACCTATTCCGACGACGATGATGAAGAAGAGGATGATGAAGATCTTTCTCTTCTTATAAAGAATGTTCGGAGAATGTACAACAAGGTAAGGTTCCAAAATAGAAGGAGATGACAAGGTAAATAAGAGAAGAAAATTTGTTGCTTTAATTGCCGGAAACCAGGTCATATTGTTGCGGAATGCCCGAAAAACAAAAGTAAACCCTCCACTTCCAAGAAGCCATACAAAAAGAAAGCTTTAAAGGCTACTTGGGATTCGGAGAGTGAATCCGATGAGGAAGTCGACACCGCCAACATGTGCTTCATGGAAAATAAAAGCAAAAGCAAGGTAACTCTCGATATATCTATTGATTGTGAGCTTTCTATAGATGAACTAGGAGAAGCTTTTGAAGAACTATCTCATAACTATGATTTTCTCAAAATGAAATACTTGAAAATGAAAAAGGAAAATGAATCTCTCAATCACAAAGTCTTCACTCTTACAAAAGAAAAGGATGAATTGTTTTCTACTCTTGTTTCTAACAAAAAGATTTTGATAACTATAAAATTTCTTACAAAAGTAAATTTTCACAAATTGATGAAAATGAAATTTCAATGCTAAAAGAGAAAATTGATTCATTAGGAATTATTTTGAAGAAATGTGAATTTGATAAAAATAGACTAGAGGCTATGTTTCCTAAGAAACATGTCCCAAAGAAACATTCACATGCTATTCATGCTCATGTTCATAAATCACAACCTTTACATCATGCTAAGCACCCTAAACATGCCCACACCCCACACACACATCATGCATTCATGTATGGTAAAGTCTTTTCATGCACACATTGTGGCCGTAAAGGTCATTTAGTTAAATTTTGCTATGATAGGATTAATGCATCGCATAATCATGTTTGGGTTTGGGATACTAACTTTCAAGGACCCAAGAAAGTTTGGGTACCAAAGTCAACAAATTTGTTAAATAATGTAGGTACATTCCAAGGCCCAACGACGTAAAGGATTGTGGTATCTTGATAGTGATTGCTCAAGGTACATGACTTGGGATATCAACAACTTTGCAATCCTATCAAGTACCATGAAGGTGGCGCCGTCACCTTCGGAGATGACGCCAAAGGAAAAATCATTGGTATTAGAAATGTTAAACTTGGTACATCACTTTTAATAGAAAATGTTGTTTTAGTTGATGGCCTCAAGCGTAATCTCTTGAGTGTTAGTCAACTTTGTGACAAAGGTTTTGATGTTGTTTTTGATAACCTAGCATGTAGAGTTATTGATAGACAATCCAATGCATGTATATTTTTCGGATTTCGTAAAAACAATGTATACATGATTAACATGTCTAATATGCTATGCAATGCTACTTGTTTGAAAGCCCTCGATGATGACTCTTGGTTGTGGCATAGGAGATTAGGTCACATTTCTTTTGACCATCTATCTAGATTAAACAACAAGGAAATGGTGAAAGATATTCCTTACTTGAACTTTGAAAAGGACAGCATTTGCGATGCATGCTAACTTAGGAAACAAACTAAGTCCTCTTTCAAGTCAATCAAGGATATCATGACATCACGACCCTTAGAGTTGATCCATATGGATTTGTTTGGTCCTACTCAAACTAAAAGTCTAAGTGAGAATCGTTTTGCTTTCGTTTTAGTTGATGATTTATCGCGTTTTACTTGGGTTTTCTTTTTAGAACACAAAAATCAAGCCTTTTCATATTTTCAAGCCTTTAAGAAAAGAGTTGAAAAGGAAAAAGATTCTTCTATTTTAAGAAAAAGAAGTGATAGAGGTGGTAAATGTTTTATACTTTAAAGTTTTTGGTTGTAAATGTTTTATTTTGAATACTAAAGATAATTTAGGTAAATTTGATGCAAAGTGTTATGAAGCAATTTTTGTTGGTTACTCTAATACTAGTAAAGCTTATAGAGTTTTCAATAAGTCATCCTTGATTATTGAAGAATCTATACATGTAAAGATTGAGGAATCTAATGTGCTTGTTAAGAATGTTGTAGAAATAGATTCCTTAAATGAAGACACGGAGAGAACTACTTTGAAGGACTCACCTACTCTTGAAGACTTGCCAAAGGATGATGAAGGAAATGAAGTTCAAGAAAATGAGGTTCAAGGAAATGAAATTCAAGAAGTTAAAGTGGAGACTACTCAACCACTTCCAAAAGATTGGAGATACAATCCACATCATCCCAAGGATCTTATTATAGGTGAAGTATCAAAAGGGGTAACTACTCGTTCTAAACTTCATGATCTTTGTGGGCACTATGCATTTATTTCTCACTTTGAACCAAAGAACATCCTCGAAGCCGAGGGCGACTCATATTGGTTGCTAGCCATGCAAGAGGAGCTCAATCAATTCGAGCGTAACCAAGTTTGATATCTTGTTCCTAGGCCCCATGATAGACCAACAATTGGTACTAAGTGGATCTTTAAGAACAAGTTAGATGAGTCGGGAAATGTTATTAGGAATAAAGCTAGGTTAGTGGCCCAAGGTTACACTCAAATCGAAGGTATCAATTTTGAGGAAACCTTTGCACCCGTAGCACGGCTTGAAGCCATACGGATGACACTTGCATTTGCTTCTTATAAAGATTTTAAACTTTTTTAAATGGATGTAAAAAGTGCTTTCTTAAATGGATTTATTGAAGAGGAGGTGTATGTTAAACAACCCCCCGGGTTTGTTTACATCCGGATTTTGTTTTCAAACTTGACAAAGCTCTTTATAGTTTAAAATAAGCCCCTAGAGCTTGGTATGAAAGACTTTCTTCATTTCTAATTTCTAATGGTTGTAATAAAGGAAAAATAGATACTACTTTATTTACAAAACATGTTGAAAATGATATACTTGTAGTTTAAATATATGTTGATGATATCATATTTGGTTCTACTAAAGAATATCTTTGCAAAGTTTTTAAATCATGCATGAAGGAGGAATTTGAGATGTCTATGATGGGCGAGCTTAACTATTTCCTTGGTCTCCAAATCAAGCAAAGGAAGGATAGGATCTTCATCAATCAAGCCAAGTATACGAAGGAACTTATCAAGAGATTTGGGCTTGAAGGGGCTAAGACAAGTAAAACTCCCATGGCTACCACCACAAAGCTTGACAAGGATGAATAAGGTACAAGTGTAGACATTAAGCTTTATCGTAGCATGATTGGTAGCTTGTTGTATTTAACGGCTAGCAGGCTGGACATTATGTTTTGTGTATGTCTTTGTGCTCGATTTCAATCGTGTCCTAAAGAGTCCCATTTGATTGCGATAAAATGCATTATTAGATATCTTAAGGGCACAATTGAAATGGGTTTGTGGTATCCAAAGACCAGATAATTTTTCATGACGAGTTTTTCGGATGCCAACTATGCGGGTTGTAGAGTGGATAGGAAGAGTACAAGTGGAACATGTCAATTTCTTGGTAATTGTCTTGTTTCATGGTCTTCTAAAAAGCAAAATTCTGTAGCTCTCTCAACCGCCGAGGTGGAGAATGTTGCGGCCGGAGCTTGTTGTGCACAAGTTCTTTGGATGAAACATACTCTCCTTGACTATGATTTACATTTTGACCATATTAAAATATTTTGTGATAATACAAGTATTATTCATATGACTAAAAATGCAAATCAACATAATAAAACTAAGTACATTGACATTCGGTATCACTTTCTTCGAGATCATTATGAGAAAGGTGATATTGAAATTGAATTTGTTTTTACCGATTTTCAACTTACCGATATTTTTACAAAACCACTAGACTATGCTAGATTTTCCTTTATTTGTGGTGAATTGAATGTTTTTGTTATGGAATCATGAAAAAAAAATTTTAACAATGTTTACCCTTTTTGATGTATGACAAAAAGGGGGAGAAAAAGTTAGCTTATTATTATTTTGAGTTTTAAGTTATGAGTTTTGAGTTATAACAAGTTAGTTTTGAATTTTGAGTTTTGGATTTTGAGTTATAAAGGTTAATTTTTGAGTTATGAGTTTTCAGCAATATGTTTGAATTCCTATGTCTCTCTTATGCCAAAAGTTCTTAGTTTCTACTTTTCATGTATATAGCCATTCATATATATCGCATGATTTGAGGGGGAGCTTCCAAGCTCCTTTCGTATATTTTTATTAAATAACTCATAGGTTTTGTCATCATCAAAAAGGGGGAGATTGTTGGCCCAAGGTTACAATCACCCGGTTTTTGAGGTTTGATGATTACAATACATATATAGTATTTGTACTAATCATTTTCTGGTGTTTAAGTGTGTTTCAGGGTTCTAAGGATTCAAGATTTCTTCTTCCCTAAAGGAAGGTATTTTTGACTCAAGATTGATTCATTTCGGGTTCAAGGATTCAAGCTATTTGAACATCGTATATGGAGGAGTCCATTTGAAGACCTTGTAGTCACCTAGAACCTTTGTAAGAATTAGTTTGTTAAAAAATGAGGCTATAATAAGTTGGCTCAAGAAAACACACACACACTTTCATTTTTCAAAATACGGTTTTTGTTTTGGTTAATTTATTTAGGTGCATGTCTTGTTTGTTATACATGATTCAAATTATTTTTTATTTTTACATCTTGTTTATATCATGTATACCAACCCTTATAGCATGCTGCTTCATCATATAGCCTTACAAAATTATTTTAAAATTTTTCAAAGTTCAAAAATTTTCCTATAAAAATCCTGTTTCAGGCCCAACGATCGACCGGGCGGTCGACCGGATCTAGTTCAGGCCTGATCGGTTGACCGTACCGGTCGACCGGGCCTTGTGTTTCTGCGTGCACGTTTTGTGAACGTCTGCTGATCGACCAGACCGGTCGACCGACTGACAGACCCTTGCTCTCGAGTTTTGTCAGTCGACCGGGCTAGTCGACCGACAGAACAAAGTTTTGTTTTTAATTAGCCTCCGGTTGACCAGCCGGTCGACCGAGTCCAACAGCTAGTTGCCAAGTTTGACTGCCGGTCGACCGACAGCCGCCAGCAACCCCAACGGCTAGTTTTCTGAGTTTTGTTCTTTGGATTTGATTGTGATGATGTAGTCAGCTATCTCTGAATTTTTGGGGGCTATTTCCTGACCTATTAAACTAGTTATAATGATGATTAGATCTCTTTTAATCCCTATAAATAGATGGCATTGGTCACTTGTTAAAATCAAGAAAAATACCCATTGTTTTGTGTTTCAAAAGAGAAGAAAAGTTTTTCAAGCTCTCAATTCTAAAGTGCATTCTTGGTCAAAGTTTTTCAGTTGTTTTAAAGCTTTTTCCTTACTCTTTTCAACTGAATTTTTCTCACTACACTTCTTGAGCCAAAAATCATTCCCATTCTATAAGAAGTTGTAAGAGAGAAGTGTGTAGTCTTTGTTGATCACTTTGTTACTTGTATTTCTTTGTGTTGAAATCCCTCTTGTGTAGAGGTTGGATTGGTGGGAGTTCGGTACTCCGGTCTTGTGTAGACCTCTTGTAATTTCCTCGGTGGATATAGTGGAAATCCTTCACGGTGGTGAAGGCGGAGACATAGAGCGGTGGCTCGAGCCTCGTAACAAATTCCTTGTATTTGCGATTGGTTTCTTATTGCCTTTTATTGCTTTACAATTTTATCTTGTGACACTTCTTGCTTGCACTTCTTTATTGCTCCCATTTCATTCATTTGCATCTTCCAGTTTTTACTCATCTCAATAAGAAAGTAATTACGCGCCTCAACTCATAATCTAGAAGAATCAAAGAGGAGAAGTTCTAGAGTCCTTCACGGGAAATTCGGCTTCAATTTCTTACTTTGAGTAACCGATTACATCATACTTTCATACTTGTTTAAAAAGATCATTAGATTAGCATTAACACCTATTCACCCCCCCCCCCTCTAGGTGTTTTTCAGCTTTCAGTCGGTCGACCACTCGGTCAATCGGCCTAAGTGGCTGGTCAGTGTGCACGTTCTTGTGCACGTCGGTCGACCGATCCGGTCGACCGACTCTGGGTCCGGTCGACCGGCCCGGTCGACTGCCAGAGCCTGGCAGGGCTGTTTAAGGGATTTGAAAACTAGGTTTTTAATTGTCAAATAAATCCCATAAAATCTCTAAAAATTCACAAAAATAAGTTCTTATATTCTCTTTGGAATAAAAACTTATTTGAGCAAAAATCAGACCAAGTTACAAACATTTTGAACTCTTTTTGTGTTATGAAAATTTTACTGAAAACCAAATTCCGTATTTTCCAAAACTTGGATTTTTAAGATGAAAAATCGTTTTGTCCAAAACTCATCCAAATACAAAAACATGATACTTAAACAACTTGAAGCATATAGTATATGGATATAATCCAATATACATATAAAGATATATATCAATATTTTTGACAATAAATCCAAAAATAAGTTTTGTTAAAATACCAAAACTCCAAACTCATGAAATAGACTATCAAACTAAGTTTGTTTAAATAGTTGAAGCATAGATATATATAGAACAAATCTAATATATATTAAACCATGTAGACTTGTTGATTCTATCTATTCATGAAAATCAAGATCGGTTAAACCAAAAAACCGAAAACCAAAACATGAAACTTAAACAAGTGTGTGTGTTGTGAACTTGAGCATATCACACTATCTAATTTTTAACAATAGATCTAAACTATAAACTAAACATTGTACCGAAGTCTTCTTGTAGAGCTCCGTCTTCAAGTCGACTCAATTCAAACGTGATCCACCGAGCTTGACTCCAACCGAGTGCTAGATATGAACTTTGATGCTCGGGCTCTTGAATCACCGTGTGAAAGCTCCAAAAACACTTTTGTTGAAGCTAATCACCTACTAATATCTTGGTTAAGTATCTAAAATTAAACATTATAAGATTATTAGTAAACTATAACTACATGAGTTAATCATTATCAAAACTAGAGTGGAAGGCCTCTGGGCCAACAAGTCAAAGCCACAACTTTAAAGGAGCTCAATGATTAGGAAGAAATGAAGCTTATCGGTCTCATTGGGAATCTCAAGACCCATGAGATGAAAAGAAAAGTAAGAGAAGAGATGGCTCCTCCCAAGAAGCAAGCAATTGCCTTCAAGAGCTCTTCCACCTACTCCGACGAGGATGATGAAGAAGATGATGATGATGATCTTTCTCTTCTTGTAAAGAACATTCGGAGAATGTACAACAAGGCAAAGTTTTAAAATAGAAGGAGATGGCAAGGTAAAGAAGAGAAGAAAATCATTTACTTCAATTGCCAGAAGCCGGGTCACATTGTTGCGAAATGTCCAGAAAACAAAGGCAAACCCTCCACCTGCAAGAAGCCATACAAAAAGACAGCTTTAAAGGCTACTTGAGATTCGGAGAGTAAATCCAATGAGGAAGTCGACACCACCAACATGTGCTTCATGGCAAATGAAAGCACAAGTAAGGTAACCCCCGGTACATCCATTGATTGTGAACTATCTATAGATGAACTAGAAGGAGCTTTTGAAGAACTATCTCATAACTATGATTTTCTCAAAAAGAAATACTTGAAAATGAAAAAGGAAAATGAATCACTCAACCACAAAGTTTTCATTCTCACAAAAGAAAAGGATGAATTGTTTTCAACTCTCTCTTCTACTCAAAAGGATTTTGATGACTATAAAATTTGTTGCAAAGGTAAATTTTCACAATTGATAAAAACGAGATTTCCTTGCTAAAGAAGAAAATTGATTCATTAGGAGTAGTTTTGAAGAAATGTGAATTTGATAAAACTAGACTAGAGGCTATGTTTCCTAAGAAACATGTCCTAAAGAACATTCACATGCTATTCATACTCATGTTCATAAATCACAACCTTTACATCATGCTAAGCACCCTAAACATGCCCACACTCCACACACTCATCATGCATTCATGTATGGTAAAGTTTATGCATGCACATATTGTGGCCGTAAAGGTCATTTGGTTAAATTTTGCTATGATAGGATTAATGCATCGCATAATCATTTTGAGTTCGGAATACTAACATTCAAGGACCCAAGAAAGTTTGGGTACCTAAGTCAACAAATTTGCTAAATGATGTAGGTACATTCCAAAGCCCAACGACATAAGGAGTGGTAGTATCTTGATAGTGGTTGCTCAAGGCACATGATTTGGGATATTAACAACTTCGAAACCCTATCAGGATACCATGAAGGTGGCACCGTCACCTTCGGAGATGACGCCAAAGGAAAAATCATTGGTATTGGTAATGTTAAACTTGGTACATCTCCTTTAATAGAAAATGTTGTTTTAGTTGATGGTCTCAAGCATAATCTCTTGAGTGTTGTCAACTTTGTGATAAAGATTTTAATGTTATTTTTGATGACCTAGCATGTAGTGTTATTGATAGACAATCCAATACATGTATATTTTTCGGATTTCGTGAAAACAATGTATACATGATTGATATGTCTAAAATGCTATGCTATGCTACTTGTTTGAATGCCCTCGATGATGACTCTTGGTTGTGGCATAGGAGGTTAGGCCACATTTCTTTTGACCATCTTTCTAGATTAAACAATAAGAAAATGGTGAAAGGTATTCCTTACTTGAAATTTGAAAAGGACCGCATTTGCGATGCGTGCCAACTTGGGAAACAAACCAAGTCCTCTTTCAAATCAATCAAGGATATCATGACATCACAACCTTTGGAGTTGATCTATATGGATTTGTTTGGTCTACACGAACCAAAAGTCTAAGTGGGAATCGTTTTGCTTTCATTTTAGTTGATGATTTCTCTCGTTTTACTTGGGTCTTCTTTTTAGAACACAAAAATCAAGCCTTTTTATATTTTCAAGCTTTTAAGAAAAGAGTTTAAAAGGAAAAGATTCTTCTATTTTAAGAATAAGTGATAGAGGTGGTGAATTCAATAACCACTTTTTGCGAAGAACATGGAATTAAACATGAACTATTTTGTCCTAGAACTCCACAACAAAATGGAGTCATTGAGAGGAAAAATCGTATATTACAAGAGATGGCTAGGACAATGATAAATGAGTACGGTCTTCCTCATTATCTATAGGCCGAGGCTGTTAACACATCTTGCTAGATATCAAATAGGGTTTTCTTATTCAAAAACACTTCTAAAACATCTTTTGAGATTTATTTTTCAAGAAAACCAAATGTTTCATACTTTAAAGTTTTTGGTTGTAAATATTTTATTTGGAATACTAAAGATAATTTAGGTAAATTTGATGCAAAATCA
The DNA here is from genome assembly GCA_038442645.1 of Agave tequilana. NCBI lineage: Eukaryota > Viridiplantae > Streptophyta > Magnoliopsida > Asparagales > Asparagaceae > Agave > Agave tequilana. Next base: position 83,765 of record JAVJIF010032083.1, read on the forward strand.
TATGAAGCAATTTTTGTTGGTTACACTAACACTAGTAAGGCTTATAGAGTTTTCAATAAGTCATCCTTGACTATTGAAGAATCTATACATTAAGTTTGAGGAATCTAATGTGTTTGTTGAGAATGCTGTAGAAATTGAAAGTACACCTAGAGGGGGAGTGAATAGGTGTAAGTGCTAATCTAGAAACTAAATGCTCTAAATGCGGAAGCTAATGCAAATGTTGCACAAACTTAATACAATACAACAAGTGTAGCCGAATTCCCCGTGAAGGGCTCTGGACTAACTCCTCTTGATTCCCCTTGAAATGGGTTGAGGTGCTATGTGAAGCTCTTGTTGGATGAGTATAAGTTAGGCACACACACACAAGCAATCAAGGCAATATGAAATATGTGCACACACAATCAAGCCAAGCATATAAGAATGAATTGCAATATAAAAGATGCAAGGCAACACAAGCAATGTATAAGATATGTATGCAATGAAAGAATGATACTTGAATGAAATGATGCTTGCACAAAGTAAAGAGAGTAAGAGTTGAGAGATATTGGATCAATCGCAAAGACCAGGATATGTTTCGAGGTTCGAGCCCCTAGCTCTACATCCCCGCCTACACCACCGTGTAGGATTTCCAATCCACTATCTCCCACCGAGGGAACCTCTACCGAAGATGATTTGTTACAACACAAGGAGTACCAAACTCCTCTCTCAATACAACAACCTCCACCGAGGCCAACTATCAACACAACCACAACCACCTCTACCGAAGAGGTTTACAACCAAACTCAACCACCTCACACTTGAGGGATACAAACCAAACTCCACCTCTACCAAAGAGGGAGCAACCCAATCACCCGATCACCTCTACCAAAGAGGGATACAACAAGAATAAAGGTGTTTACAACAAGTGGTTCCAAAACCACAAACTCTCTTTTCTTTCCTCTTTTCCACAAAACAAGATCCTAATAGGTTAGGATAGAAGATATGGCTCAAGTGTGAAAAACTAGGTGTTTGGAAATCAAGAAATCAAAGAAAAATACTTGGAAAAATCCTTTGTAAATGATAGAAATGAAGAACAAGATAAATCTCCCAATATCTTTGATTTTTCCAAAAACTTAAAACAAAAAAGAATAAATCTTTTTAGCACTAAAAACTCTTTTGAAAACTTCTTTTTAAAACCAGAGAATGGGTGAAAATGAGCTCTTAAAATCTTAGCCAAAACAATGGAGAAATGGGGTATATATAGCCCCTAGGAAAAACTAGCCGTTAGGCTGATGTGGCAGCCTGACTGGCCTGGCGGTCGACCGCCCGGTCGACCGTCCAACGGTCAAAAAATAGCCGTTGACAGCTGCCGGTCGACCTGGCGGTCGACCCAGACAAACAGAGACCAATCTGCTTACAGTCGGTCGACCGCACGGTCGACCGTCTACAGAAACAGCCGACGTGCACGAAACCGTGCACGTCCGGTCGACCGGCCGGTCGACCGTCCGCTTGGCACGGTCGACCGGACTTGTCGACCGGCCCAGCCTGGCAGGCAGCAAAATAGGTCATATTGGAGCACATATTTGAGGTCTAAAACATTCGAATTTGAGAATAAGTGTATATGATGAAGTTGTAGATATTGAAGTCTACTTTCTAATGCAACTTAAATCAAATCGATATCAGTTTGGATGTGAAAGTAATCAATAAAATACTGACAGGTGTCAAAACAGAAACTGTAATCTGTTTTCAGAACAAGAACATATTTCAACCAAATATTTGACAACTTTAAAATTAGAATCTGAAAATGGTTATTAAATAAGAAATTTAGATCTGATAGTTATCTTTTAAATACAAGTTAAATCATGTTATTTGAATATAAAAATAAAAAGTTATGATAATAACTATAGAAGGGTGTCAAGCAGATCAATAGAACTAAAACTGGTTCAAATCCAAAACCCGATATATGTATCCAAAACTGATTCAATCAAAAACATGAAATGTGTGTGTATTGTGCACTTGAGCATATCAACTATACTAAGCTTTACAAATGGATCTAAAACACACTAAACTAAACTATGGATACCTAAGTCTTCTTGACGATCTTCATCTCCAAGTTGACTCGATCCACAAACTCCATCCATGAGCTATGCAAGGTAGATCTTGAAGCTTGAGCCCTGGAATCACCATGATAAGCTTCTAAACTCCTTGTTGAAGCTAATCATCAACTAATATCTTTGCTAATGATCTGTAACTTAGAATCACAAGATTATTAGTAAATATAACTACATGAGTTGATCATCATCAAAACTAGAGTGGAAGGCCTTTGGGCCAACAATCTCCCCCTTTTTGATGATGACAAAACTCATGGAGTTATATATGCATGGATTAAAGTTAAGCTTCAAGAAAGCTCCTCCTTAACTCATGCATAAACAAATAAACAATAAACATGCATGAATGATAATGCATATAAACATGGTGCTCTAGATACCAATGATATATTCAAAATAAAACATGTTCTAGATACCAATTTAAATTAAAAACAAAAACATGCAACTATGTTCTAGATACCAATTAAAGCATTATAAACATCATATATGCAAAAAATGTAAGCATGCTCAAAATCTTTCTCCCCCTTAAGTAAGGAAGACATGCATATAATAAACAAACCACAAATACTTCTCCCCCTTTTTGTCAATCATCAACAAAGGGGTAAAATCATAAAAACAAAATTTTCTCCCCCTAAGATCAAGAAGGGTAATCAAAACAAATATGATACCAATTCAAGATATGACAATAAGGTACATATTGATACCAATGGAAATAAAACATGTAATAATCAATAAATGATATATGCGATATACATTCATGAAGAGGAAGACGGTTAAGTAACTTCCCTACATATATACATTACATGAAAGAGGGATGATAAGCCCCAATTCACATAACACATATTATGTAATGCATAAGAGGAGATGTGAGGCTCCCCCTACACACGTGTACCACATAAAGAAGAGATGTTAAGCTTTTCAATACAAGATACACTCAACATGAATTTATACACATATAGGCAATGTAAATCAAAAGTATATATATTTTTCTTAAACAAAATTTTGAGATACCAATTTAAAACATTCAACATAAATATTATGATATCATTAAGAGAAATATGCTCTTTTAAACATATGATACCAAATTGAAACTATATTTTAATATAAAGTAAGGGAGTGGGAATCACATACCAATTCAAAGACAAAATCAAATTTTCTCCCCCTTTATGAAATACCAACAAAATATATGCATAAGCTTGTTAAGATACCAATAGAAAAACAATCAATCATTAGAAATTTTCAAGCTTAGCATAAACAAATTTTTGTGCTCTTAGATAAAGGAATATAGTAGGCACAAATAAAAATATATATGTATGAAAATTAGATACCAATTGACATTGATATTCTTGAAAGAGTAAGCATACATATACAAACCATATATGAGTATACAAAAAGATCAAAATTGATACAAATTGAAAGTGTTCAATGATACCAATTGAAAGAATAGGGTCAAGTGTATATCTCATATTATAACGAAGAATACGAACTAGTTAAAATGAGAAGTTTTGTTAACTAGTACGAAATCCTTCAAGCAAGGAATAAATACAAATCATTTTTCATAAAATTAAAATCCACATGATGATCAACACTCTATTCAATTAAGTATAAAAATGTCTCATGAAAACAAAATATGAGCAAATAATAAATGTGAGTGTACAAGTCAAGTATGGAGATCACAATCATGAAAATATGTTCAATTAAGCTCAATTATTCCTTTAAACAAGAAATCATCAAAAATATTTAACCTTCAAGGTATATGTATGTCTAATACAAACTAAAGTATACATACATATCCAAGATACAAACGAGTCCACAAGGATATATGCATGAAGGCATGTGGCTCAAAAGGATAGTCATGTATATCTAATAGTTTGGACAAGATAAGCATATACATGAAGTTTAAATACCAATTCATGAAAACAAAATATGAATAGCATGAAAAGTATGAAAATTTAGCTTTTCATTAAAACAATTCGATACCAATTCTTTTCAAGGTATATTTATGATTTGTCAACACAAGAAGCATACATACATATCCCTTAAACATACTTTGAGTCCATAATAGATATTTGCATGAAAGACAAATGACTCAAAGGGTATACATGTATATCTTCAAGTTTGACAAAATAAACATATACATGAAATGGAAAACACATAATTTTTCAAACAAATTCAAAAATGGGAATACAAGTTTAAAATGTATGAATCATCAAAACTAGACTATACTAGCACATCTAATGGGTACAAATAAGCATTCATGCCCAAACATATATAAAGATTTATTTGTGACCCATTATATGTACAACTATACATATAGTCTTAATGAAAACTAACACTTAAACAAATATTCAAGTCATAACATGTATAAATGAACAAATCATCAAAACTAGCTCATACGTGTGCATATAGTGAGTACAAATGAGCATGAAGTGCAAATGTATAAGAAACAAATGTAGCTCACTATTTGTACATGTATAATACAAGTTTTGATAAAATCTACATTTAAACATGTTATCACCACATGAAGCATCAAGCTAAAACTCATCATGATAAAACCAAAACATGATTACTATGTAAATTCACATGTATTAGATTCATGATGTACATTATAGCTAAACAAACGGTGAGAACACTAAATATGGGTTCATATAAGCATGTGTGTCTCAAATACTATAAATGTATGTCAAGGATCTAATAATCATGGCATTTACATACTAATCCAAAGACAATGAAAAACATGCTAGAAACAAATGAATATGAGAGCATGTAAACAATAACTATGAGAGTTAGAGATTTATACTAAAACCGATGAGGGCACTTCTCTAATTCTCCAAACCGAGGTGGTCATCCCACCATCTCTTCCCTTGAAGGTGATGCATCCAAATGATCTCCTTTAGGCTCGGAACGCATCCACTCCAAGGTGCCATCATTCTCACGTCATGTGAGAGCCCACACCTACATCAAAAATTGGAGGGGTGGTTTTTGGTACCCATACTCTTTTGGGTCCATGGGGGTTAGTACCTTCTCTAACCCAAACAAATTTCTTTGCTAAATTATCAATATTTAATCTATCAAAACAAAATTTAGCTAGGTGGCCCCTACGTCCACAATGTGTACAAGTGTACACATGAGCATACGTGTGATGGTGTCCGTGAGGAGCATGTGTATGCCGTGGAGGGTGTGCATGAAAAGATGGAACTTGTTTCTTGCGAAACAAAGTTTCCAAACGTGTATGCCCTTCTACACATTGGCTCAAAGTGGAGCCCAAACAATCTACACTCTTCTTAAGCAAACAAATATCATCATTAATTCTAGAAGAAGAGGTACATGCATTAGGTGATGGAACTACCCTAGCATGGCAAACATGTGCATCTATCTTATTTTATAAAACATCCTTTTTCTTCAAACATGCATCTAAATCATTAGAAATAGAAATAATTTTATTTTCCAAAGCAACATTCTCTTTTAAAACAAAATTAATTTTTGAAGACAAGTTTTCATTTTTCTTCAAAAGTGTATCACAATCATTTTTAGATTTTAAAAATTCATTTTCTTTTAGTGCAAGTTCCAATTTAGATCTCAATGAATCCCTTTCATTATAGACCTCAACCTTTTCTTGCAAAACATTATCAAGTTTAGAATGCAAACTCTTATTTTCATTTTCAATTTCTAGACTTTTCTTTTTCAAAATCTTATATTTTTCAATCAATTTTTCACATACAATAGATAGTTCTTCATTTAAAGCATAGGCATCAAAATCATCACATGAAGAACTAGCATCATCACTATCTAAGTGGGATTCCGAATGTACCTCAAGAGAGTCATTCCCTGGACCATGAAGCATTGTGAATCGGATTCGCCACTAGTCTCCTCCTCTTGTTGAATAGGCATTTGAAGCTCGGAGGTGGTGGTTGTTGATAATAGATTCCACACTGCAAAAGCGGAATCAATGTTAGAAACACACATAAGATAATCTTTAGGTAATGTGCTTCTAATAGCCTCTAGGGCTTGTGCATTGGCCCCTATATGATCACCATTACCAAGATAGCATTTCTTGGTAGCGGCAAGAAAGACATGTAAACCTAGGGTCTTCAAATACATGGACATCCTATACTTCCAAACAACAATGTTGGAAGGGTCAAAGCTAGGTGGGGTCATGAAGTCCATGGTATAAACTATATGTGTGCAAACAAGCAAACAAATGCAAACAAGATTAGCAAGCAAAGGATCTCACTCCTAGGATGTTAAGCCTAAGTATCAGGAGCACTAGCTCTGATACCAATTGAAAGTACACCTAGAGGGGGGTGAATAGGTGTAAGTGCTAATCTAGAAACTAAATGCTCTAAATGCGGAAGCTAATGCAAATGTTGCACAAACTTAATACAATACAACAAGTGTAGCCGAATTCCCCGTGAAGGGCTCTGGACTAACTCCTCTTGATTCCCCTTGAAATGGGTTGAGGTGCTATGTGAAGCTCTTGTTGGATGAGTATAAGTTAGGCACACACACACAAGCAATTCAAGCAATATGAAATATGTGCACACACAATCAAGCCAAGCATATAAGAATGAATTGTAATATAAAAGATGCAAGGCAACACAAGCAATGTATAAGATATGTATGCAATGAAAGAATGATGCTTGAATGAAATGATGCTTGCACAAAGTAAAGAGAGTAAGAGTTGAGAGATATTGGATCAATCGCAAAGACCAAGATATGTTTTGAGGTTCGAGCCCCTAGCTCTACATCCCCGCCTACACCACCGTGTAGGATTTCCAATCCACTATCTCCCACCGAGGGAACCTCTACCGAAGAGGATTTGTTACAACACAAGGAGTACCAAACTCCTCTCTCAATACAACAACCTCCACCGAGGCCAACTACCAACACAACCACAACCACCTCTACCGAAGAGGTTTACAACCAAACTCAACCACCTCACACTTGAGGGATACAAACCAAACTCCACCTCTACAAAAGAAGGAGCAACCCAATCACCCGATCACCTCTACCAAAGAGGGATACAACAAGAATAAGGGTGTTTACAACAAGTGGTTCCAAAACCACAAACTCTCTTTTCTTTCCTCTTTTCCACAAAACAAGATCCTAATAGGTTAGGATAGAAGATATGGCTCAAGTGTGAAAAACTAGGTGTTTGGAAATCAAGAAATCAAAGAAAAATACTTGGGAAAAATCCTTTGTAAATGATAGAAATGAAGAACAAGATAAATCTCCCAATATCGTTGATTTTTCCAAAAACCTAAAACAAAAAAGAATAAATCTTTTTAGCACTAAAAACTCTTTTGAAAACTTCTTTTTAAAACCAGAGAATGGGTGAAAATGAGCTCTTAAAATCTTAGCCAAAACAATGGAGAAATGGGGTATATATAGCCCCTAGGAAAAACTAGCCGTTAGGCTGATGTGGCAGCCTGACTGGCCTGGCGGTCGACCGCCCGGTCGACCGTCCAACGGTCAAAAAATAGCCGTTGACAGCTGCCGGTCGATCTGGCGGTCGACCCAGACAAACAGAGACCAATCTGCTTACAGTCGGTCGACCGCACGGTCAACCGTCTACAGAAACAGCCGACGTGCACGAAACCGTTCACGTCCGGTCGACCGGCCGGTCGACCGGACGCTTGGCACGGTCGACCGGACTTGTCGACCGGCCCAGCCTGGCAGGCAGCAAAATAGGTCATATTGGAGCACATATTTGAGGTCTAAAACGTTCGAATTTGGGAATAAGTGTATAGTATGAAGTTGTAGATATTGCAGACTACTTTCTAATGCAACTTAAATCAAATCAATATCAGTTTGGATGTGAAAGTAATCAATAAAACACTGACAGGTGTCAAAACAGAAACTGTAATCTGTTTTCAGAACAAGAACATATTTCAACCAAATATTTGACAACTTTAAAATTAGAATCTGAAAATGGTTATTAAATAAGAAATTTAGATCTGAAAGTTATCTTTTAAATTCAAGTTAAATCATGTTATTTGAATATAAAAATAAAAAGTTATGATAATAACTATAGAAGGGTGTCAAGCAGATCAATAGAACTAAAACTGGTTCAAATCCAAAACTGATTCAATCAAAAACATGAAATGTGTGTGTATTGTGCACTTGAGCATATCAACTATACTAAGTTTTACAAATGGATCTAAAACACACTAAACTAAACTATGGATACCTAAGTCTTCTTGACGATCTTCATCTCCAAGTTGACTCGATCCACAAACTCCATCCATGAGCTATGCAAGGTAGATCTTGAAGCTTGAGCCCTGGAATCACCATGATAAGCTTCTAAACTCGTTATTGAAGCTAATCATCAACTAATATCTTTGCTAATGATCTGTAACTTAGAATCACAAGATTATTAGTAAACATAACTACATGAGTTGATCATCATCAAAACTAGAGTGGAAGCCCTTTGGGCCAACAGAAATAGATTCCCAAAATAAAGACATGGAGAAAATTACTTTGAAGGACTCACCTACTCTTGAAGACATGCCAAAGGGTTATGAAGAAAATGAAGTTCAAGAAGTTGAAGTGGATACAACTCAACCACTTTCTAAAGATTGGAGATTCAATCCACATCATCCCAAGGATCTTATTATAGGTGAAGTATCAAAGGGGTAACTATTCATTCTAAGCTTCATGATCTTTGTGGGCACTATGCATTTATTTCTCATTTTAAACCAAAGAACATCCTCGAAGCGGAGGGCGACTCATATTGGTTGCTTACCATGCAAGAGGAGCTCAATCAATTTGAGTGCAACCAAGTTTGGCATCTTATTCCTAGGCCCCATGATAGACCAACAATTGGTACTAAGTGGATCTTTAAGAACAAGTTGAATGAGTCGAGAAATGTTGTTAGAAATAAAGCTAGGTTAGTGGCCCAAGGTTACTCTTAAGTCGAAGGTATCAATTTTGACGAAACTTTTGCACCCGTAGTACGGCTTGAAGCCATACGGATGACACTTGCATTTACTTCATATAAAGATTTTAAACTTTTTCAAATAATGTAAAAAGTGCTTTCTTAAATGGATTTATTGAAGAGGAGGTGTATGTTGAACAACTTCCCGGATTTGTTGATCCTACACATCCGAATTTTGTTTTCAAACTAGACAAAGCTCTTTATGGTTTAAAACAGGCCCCTAGGCTTGGTATGAAAGACTTTCTTCGTTTCTTATTTCTAATGGTTTTTATAAAGGAAAAATAGATACTACTTTGTTCACCAAACATGTTAAAAATGATATACTTATAGTTCAAATATATGTTGATGAAATCAAATTTGGTTCTACTAATAAAAATCTTTGTAAAGCTTTTGAATCATGCATGAAGGAGAAATTTGAGATGTCTATGGGGGGCGAGCTTAACTACTTCCTTGGTCTCCAAATCAAGCAAAGGAAGGATGGGATTTTCATCAATCAAGCCAAGTACACGAAAGAACTTATCAAGAAATTTGGGCTTGAAGGGGCTAAGACAAGCAAAACTCCCATGGGCTACCTGAAAGATCACCTAGAGGGGGGTGAATAGGTGATTTTGCTAATCTAGTCAATTCAATGCGGAATTAAAAACTAATTTGCAATTTCAACAAGAGATGCACACAACCAAGCCAAGCATATAAGTATGTATGAGCAATATGAATAGATGCAAGGCACAAAGTAAAGAGAGATAGAGTAAGAGTCAATGGATCAAGCGCAAACACCAAGATGTGTTTCGAGGTTCGAGCACCCAGCTCTACATCCCCGCCTTCACCCAGAAGGATTTTAAGTCCACTAGCTTGTCCACAAAGGACTCCCACAAAGGGAACCTCCACCGAAGATTTGGGGCAATCACAATACAAGGAGTACCCAACTCCTCTCCTTACAAACACAACCTCCTCCTTGAGGCACAACTCCAAGCCTACAAACAATCACCTCACAACCCGAGGGATTTGCACAAAGCCAAGCAAGGATCACCTCACAACTTGAGGGATACAAACCACTTGCACAAACAACCTCCTCAACCCAAGAAGGAAAAGCACAAAGCAAAGTATAGAGGGTTTACAACTTGGTGGTTCAACAACAACCACAAACAATCTCTTTTCCCACACACTAAGATCCTATAGAGAGGATAGTAGATTTTTGCTCAAGTGTGGAGAAAACCAAGGGATTTGAAACCAGCAACTCAAAGAAAAACTTTGGGAAATGATAGAAAATGAAGATAGAGAAACTCAAACAAAAGCTTTTCCCAAAATCTTTTTTCTTTGATTTTTCAAACCCTAACAAAAACACCAAAAAGATTGTTCAATTTGAAACCAAAAACTTCTTTTGACTGCTATGAAAACACCAGAGAGTAAGAAAAAAAATTCGCACAAAAAATCTGAGAGAAAAACTCTTTCCAATGGGGTATTTATAGACCCCAGAAAAATATAGCCATTGGCAGCAGAAATGCCAGAAATACACTGCCGGTCGACCGGTCCGGTCGACCGCCCAACGGTCAATTTTTGCCCGTTGGCAGCTGCCGGTCGACCGCCCGGTCGACCCAAACAAACAGAGAGCTCTGCTCTCAGACCGGTCGACCGGTCCGGTCGACCGTCCCAGTGTCTCCAAACGTGCACAGATTTGTGCACGTCGGTCGACCGGCCCGGTCGACCGACTTCATCCTAGTCGACTTGGTCAGTTGACTTAGTCGACTGGTGAAGCCCGGAACAGAAAACTGGGTTAAAAATATATTTAAAATTCTTTTATCTTTTCTAAAAATCACCAAAAATAGTTTTATCATTTTGCATTGATATATAAACATGTGGTAAAAAGTTTAGCTCAAATATCAATCAATATGAACTATTTTGTGTCTTATCATTTTTACCAAAAACCAAAAACTGTATTTTCTAAAACTTGGATTTTGAATAGAAAATACGTTTTGTCCAAAACTCTTCCAAATACAAAAACATGATATCTAAACACTTTGAAGCATGATGTATATGGATAGAAATCCAATATACATGAAACAAATATATATCATAGTTTTTGTCATTAATTCCAAAATATGTTTTTTCAAAAATACCAAAACATATAACACATGAATAAGTAAGTCAAAACTAAGTTTGTCTAGGAAATTAAAGCATGCATGTATATAGAACAAATCATATATACATTAAACCATGTAAACTTGTTTTGATCTATATATAATCATGAAAACCAAGATCGGTTAAACCTAAAACCAAAAACTAAAAACCAATATTCAAAACATGAAACGTGTGTGTTGTGAACTTGAGCATTATCATACTATTCTAATCTTTACAATTTGGATCTAAACACAAAACTAAACTATGGTACCGAAGTCTTCATGTAGAGCGCAATCTCCAAGCCGACTCGATCCAAAACTCCTTGATCCATCGAGCAAGTGCTATATGTGATCTTTGACGCTCGGGCTCTTGAATCAACTTGTGAAAGATGTGTGGAAGCTTTCACCAACTAATAAGTTGATTAATGATCTGAAACTAAACTCACAAGATTATTAGTACACATAACTACATGAGTTAATCATCATCAAAACTAGAGTGGAAGGCCTTTGGGCCAACAATCTCCCCCTTTTTGATGATGAAAAAACTCATGGAGTTATATATGCATGGACTAAAGTTAAGCTTCAAAGAAGCTCCCCCTTAACTCATGCATAACCAAATAAACATAATGAATATGTAATGAAGGCTCTTAAACATGAAACATGAAACATGCATATCTATGCATAAACAATAAAGGGTTCTAGATACCAATGAAATGTTCAATTACAAAACATGCTCTAGATACCAATTCCAAGGAAATATTTAAAACAAAACATGCTCTAGACACCAATTACACTTTAGATACCAATTACAAAACATCCAATCACAAAACATGCTTTAGATACCAATTAAAATTAAACTAAATTAAGCTTAATATATGCAAAACAAAAACATGCATATATAAAACCAAATTCTTCTCCCCCTTTTTGTCAATCATCAACAAAGGGGTAAAAATCAAAACAAAACAAAATTTTCTTTCCTTTTAATACAAAGAGTCAATCTTTAATAAGGGGTAAAAGCAAAACCAAATCAATAGAAAAATCAATAAATATTTCTCCCCTTTTTTTTATTCGAAACAATGAATCAATAATCAAAAAATAATATTTTCTCCCCTTTTTTGTCTAAAACAAAACCAAATAAGGGTGACAATCAATTAAGGTACCAATTGAAAATATGTCAAAGAATAGCATTTTGATACCAATTGAAAGGAAACAAACAAAAATATTGATACCCATTTCAAGCAAAAACACATGAAACATCTTGATGCCAATTGAAAATAAACATAATAAATCTTGAATGTCTAAACACACATATTTTGATACCAATTGTAAATCATTTTCATTTTAAACATATAATACCAATTTGAAATTTTCAATCATAAAGTAAGGGAGTGGGAATCAAATACCAATTGAGAAATCACCAATTGAAAGACAAAATCAAATTTTCTCCCCCTTTATGAAATACCAACTAGGCTTGATACCAATTTAAAAATAATCAATTAAAACAAAATTGAAGCTCAAGCACTAGCATAAACAAGATTTTGTGCTTAATGATATAGGGATATAATAAGCACAAATAAAACATATATATGTATGAAAAATAGATACCAATAGAAATTGATATTCTTGGAATGAAGCATACATACATACAAACACATATGAGTATACAATAAATGTCAAGATCGATACCAATTGAAAGAATTCAATGATACCAATTAAAATAACAATAAGATCAAATGTATATCTCATATAACTACCTCCCAATCATGGTTCAAGTTTTAAATGATTTTCATTATAAAGTATGCATGAACATGATCTTCCATCCATCCTCCCATAGAGGGTAGGGGTTTCAAAAATAGGTTTGAAAATAAGCTTTGTTTGAAAATCTCTACTATAGTGAAGAATACGAACTAGTTATAGGAAAAACTTTTAAAACTAGTACGAAATCCTTCAAGCAAGGAATAAAACAAAATTGTTTTTCATGAAATACATGTAAATCACATGATCACTAAACACTCAAAGTCCATAAAGCTCATTCAAATTTTCATGAAAACAAATCATGAGTAAACTAATAAAGTGAGTGAACAAGTGGTAAGTGACACACATCAATCATGAAAATATTCAATTAAGCTCATATGAAATTCCTTGAAGACATGAAAAGCTAGATTTTCATTTCCAATAGAAATTACCTAAAAACATGAAAATCATTAAAACTTATTTATCCTTCATGGCATATGTATGTCTAATACAAACTAAAGTATACATACATATTCAAAACATAAAGAGTCCACAAATGTATATGCATGAAGGCACGTGGCTCAAAAGGATAATCATGTATATCTAATAGTTTGGATAAGATAGACATATACATGAAGTTAAACAATTAAACACAAAATCAAACTAAATCTTCACCAAAACGAATTTCATTTCCAGGTATATGTATGAATTGTCAACACAATAAGTGTACATACATATCCCTAAACACAATTGAGTCTATATATATAGATTTGCATGAAAGGCAAATGACTCAAAGGGTATACGTGTATATCTTAAGGTTTGGCAAAATAAACATATACATGAAATGAAAACTCATACACATAAAACAAATCCAAAAATAGGAATACAAGTTTAAAATGCATGAATCATCAAAACTAGGCTATACTAACACATTTAATGGGTACAAATAAGCATCCAAGCACAAACATATATACAGATTTATTTGTATCCCACTACATGTGCAAGTATAAATTCTAGTCTTAATGAAAACTAACATCTAAACAAGTAATCAAATCATTAAGCATAAAACGGGATATAATTCAACATGAAAGACATAAAAATGATCATGAAGAACTTCCACATGCTATTAGAATCAAGAAATACATAATAGCCTATAATCATCAAAACATGTGGCAAAATTAGAAATCATACAACACAGGTTATTTATCAAAACATGAATCATTAAAACAAAAAGTCATAGTCAACTATATGATTTAGCATGACAAAGACATGTGCATAAGATCTTATGATTAACGTGATAGCTAAAACATAAAGAGAACACAAAATATGGGTCTATACTAAACATGGGTGTCTTAATAACTAATCATGTAAAGCATAAGTCTAATAAACATGACAAACATCATACTAATCATGAAACAATAAAACATGAATCATAAACATCCAAATGGTCATAATGCATATGCATGTGCATTAGATCTAGGGCATACATGTTAGATTAAACAAGGTGAGAACACTAAATATAGATCCATATAAAACATAGGTGCTCACGTAACTAAGCATGTATAACACTAATCCGATAAGCATGGCATAGGCATAATGAACAATAAACCATGACATGCTATAAATAGATGAACATGAAAAGCATGCAAATAAAAATGGGAGTTAGAGAATGATACCAAAACCGATGAAGGTGCATCTCTAATTCTCCAAACTACGGTGGTCCTCCCACCAAATCTCCTTGAGAGTGAAGCATCCAAATGGTTCTCTTTAGGCACGGAACGCATCCACTCCAAGGCACCAACACTCTCACATTTTGCGAGAGCTCCCACCTACATCAAAAAGTATAGAGGTGGTCTTTGGTACCCATTTCTTTGTGGGTCCACGGGGGTTAGTATCCTTTCTAACCCAAACAAGATTAGTTGCTAAATTTTCATGATAGATACGATCATAACAAAATCTAGCAAGATGGCCTTTTCGGCCACAATGTGTACATGTGTACACATGAGCATACGTGCGATGGTGGTGACCGTGGAAAGCATGTGTATGCCGTGTAGAGTGTGCATGCAAAGATGGACCTCGTTTCTTGCGAACCAATGTTTCCAAACGTGTATGATTCAATGTGCATTGGCTCAAAGTGGAGCCCAAACATTCAACACTTTTCTTCAAAATATTTATATCATTTTCAATAGTGGAAGACAAAGTGGAGCATGCAATAGGTGTGCGAGAAGAAGAAGCTATACTAGCATGGCACACATGAGAATCAATATCAATTTTTAAAGATTCATTTTTCTTTAAAACCAAATCCAATTCTTTTGTAATAGAATCAATTTTATTTTTCAAAGAAAGGTTATCTTTAAAAGTAAAATCCAATTTTGAAGACAAAATCTCATTGTGCTTCACAACATCATCACAATCATTTTTGCTTTTCAAAACTTCAATCTCATTAAGGGCAAGGTCTAGTTGAGATCTTAGTGAGTCACGTTCACTAGTGATCTCTTCCTTCTCTTGCAAAACCAATTCAAAATTAGAGCATAAATCTTTAATTCATTTTTCAAAACAAGGTTGTCCTCTTTCAAAAGATTGTGTTTTTCAAACAAATTTTCAAGCTTTTGAGCAAGTTCCAAATTTAAAGTTTGAACTTCAAAACAACCATGGCAATAGGAACTAGAGCTATCATCTAATTGAGTGTCCGATTGTACCTCAAGGGAGTTTTTCCCTTGGACCATGAAGCAATGCTCTTCGGACTTTTCTCTCTTAGATCTCCTCATCTTGTTGATAATCCTTGGAAGCTCGGGAGACGTCAATAAGCTCCAAACTGCAAAAGCCGAGTCATAATGATTAAACACCGGTAAAAGATGTTCACTAAGAGATGCTCTAAGTGTTCTAAGTGCTAATGCATTTGCCTTCTTATACTTGCTACTATTGGGGAATGATTCCATAGTGGAGGCTTGATAAACTAGATGTCCTAGTCTTTTCAAATGGCTACTCATATTGGCCTTCCAAACATCAAGTCTAATTTGGTCAAACATAGGAGGGCTATCCATGAGAGCAAACTAAATGAGTGCAAATGAAGATGCAAATGAAGATTAGCAAACCAAGATCTCACTCCTAGGTGGTTAAACCTAAATATCAGGAGCACTAGCTCTAATACCAATTGAAAGATCACCTAGAGGGGGGGTGAATAGGTGATTTTGCTAATCTAGTCAACTCAATGCAGAATTAAAAACTAATTTGCAATTTCAACAAGAGATGCACACAACCAAGTCAAGCATATAAGTATGTATGAGCAATATGAATAGATGCAAGGCACAAAGTAAAGAGAGAGAGAGAGTAAGAGTCAATGGATCAAGCGCAAACACCAAGATGTGTTTCGAGGTTCGAGCACCCAGCTCTACATCCCCGCCTTCACCCAGAAGGATTTTAAGTCCACTAGCTTGTCCACAAAGGACTCCCACAAAGGGAACCTCCACCGAGGTTTGGGGCAATCACAATACAAGGAGTACCCAACTCCTCTCCTTACAAACACAACCTCCTCCTTGAGGCACAACTCCAAGCCTACAAACAATCACCTCACAACCCGAGGGATTAGCACAAAGCCAAGCAAGGATCACCTCACAACTTGAGGGATACAAACCACTTGCACAAACAACCTCCTCAACCCAAGAGGGAAAAGCACAAAGCAAAGTATAGAGGGTTTACAACTTGGTGGTTCAACAACAACCACAAACAATCTCTTTTCCCACACACTAAGATCCTATAGAGAGGATAGTAGATTTTTGCTCAAGTGTGGAGAAAACCAAGGGATTTGAAACCAGCAACTCAAAGAAAAACTTTGGGAAATGATAGAAAATGAAGATAGAGAAACTCAAACAAAAGCTTTTCCCAAAATCCTTTTTCTTTGATTTTTCAAACCCTAACAAAAACACCAAAAAGATTGTTCAATTTGAAACCAAAAACTTCTTTTGACTGCTGTGAAAACACCAGAGAGTAAGAAAAAAAATTCGCACAAAAAATCTTAGAGAAAAACTCTTTCCAATGGGGTATTTATAGACCCCAGAAAAATATAGCCGTTGGCAGCAGAAATGCCAGAAATACACTGCCGGTCGACCGATCCGGTCGACCGCCCAACGGTCAATTTTTGCCCGTTGGCAGCTGCCGGTCGAACGCCCCGGTCGACCCAAACAAACAGAGAGCTCTGCTCTCAGACCGGTCGACCGGTCCGGTCGACCGTCCCAGTGTCTCCAAACGTGCACAGATTTGTGCACGTCGGTCGACCGGATCCTAGTCGACTTGGTCAGTTGACTTAGTCGACTGGTGAAGCCCGGAACAGAAAACTGGGTTAAAAACCTATTTAAAAATTCTTTTATCTTTTCTAAAAATCACCAAAAATAGTTTTATCATTTTGCATTGATATATAAACATATGGTAAAAAGTTTAGCTCAAATATCAATCAATATAAACTATTTTTGTGTCTTATCATTTTTACCAAAAACCAAAAACTGTATTTTCTAAAACTTGGATTTTGAATAGAAAATACGTTTTGTCCAAAACTCTTCCAAATACAAAAACATGATATCTAAACACTTTGAAGCATGATGTATATGGATAGAAATCCAATATACACGAAACAAATATATATCATAGTTTTTGTCATTAATTCCAAAATATGTTTTGTCAAAAATACCAAAACATATAACACATGAATAAGTAAGTCAAAACTAAGTTTGTCTAGGAAATTAAAGCATGCATGTATATAGAACAAATCATATATACATTAAACCATGTAAACTTGTTTTGATCTATATATATTCATGAAAACCAAGATCGGTTAAACCTAAAACCGAAAAACCAAAAATCAATATTCAAAACATGAAACGTGTGTGTTGTGAAATTGAGCATTATCATACTATTCTAATCTTTACAATTTGGATCTAAACACAAAACTAAACTATGGTATCGAAGTCTTCATGTAGAGCGCAATCTCCAAGCCGACTCGATCCAAAACTCCTTGATCTATCGAGTAAGTGCTATATGTGATCTTTGACGCTCGGGCTCTTGAATCAACTTGTGAAAGATGTGTGAAAGCTTTCACCAAATAATAATTGATTAATGATCTGAAACTAAACTCACAAGATTATTAGTACACATAACTACATGAGTTAATCATCATCAAAACTAGAGTGGAAGGCCTTTGGGCAAACAATACCACCTCAAAGCATGACAAGGATGAACAAGGTACAAATGTGGACATTAAACTCTACCGTAGTATGATTGGTAGCTTGTTTTATTTAACGGCTAGTAGGCCAGACATTATGTTTTGTGTATGTCTTTGTGCTCGATTTCAGTCGTGTCCTAAAGAGTCCCATTTGATTATGGTAAAACGCATTATTAGATACCTTAAGGGCACAATTGAAATGGGTTTTGGTATCCGAAGACCGGACAATTTTTAATGACGAGTTTTTCGGATGCCGACTATGTGGGTTGTAGAGTAGATAGGAAGAGTACAAGTGGAACATATCAATTTCTCGGTAATTATCTTGTTTTATGGTCTTCCAAGAAACAAAATTCGGTAGCCCTCTCAACCGCCGAGGCAGAGTATGTTGCGGCGGGGGCTTGTTGTGCACAAGTCCTTTGGATGAAACATACTCTCCTTGACTATGATTTGCAATATGACCATATTAAATATTTTGTGATAATACTAGTACTATTCATATGACTAAAAATGCAAATCAATATAGTAAGACTAAGTACATTGACATTCGGTATCACTTTCTTAGAGATCATTATGAGAAAGGTGATATTGACATTGATTATGTTTCTACCGATTTTCAACTTGCCGATATATTTACAAAACCACTAGACTATACTAGATTTTCTTTTATTTGTGGTGAATTGAATGTTTGTGTTATGGAATCCTGAAAAAAATTTTAACAATATTTACCCTTTTGATGTATGACAAAAAGGGGAGAAAAAGTTAGTTTATTATTTTGAGTTTTGAGTTATGTATTTTGAGTTTTGTATTTTGAGTTTTGAGTTTTGAGTTTTTGAGTTATGAGTTTTTGAGTTTTGAGTTTTGAGTTTTAAGTTATGTTTTATGTTTTGAGTTATTGTTTGTTGAACTATATGTTTTGAATTCTTATGTCTTTCTTATGCCAAGTTCTTGTTTTTACTTTTCATTCATGTATATAATCATTCATATATATAGCATGATTTGAGGGGGAGCCTCCAGGCTCCTTTCCCATTTTTCCCATTTTTTGTTAAATAACTCATATGTTTTGTCATCATCAAAAGGGGAGATTGTTGGCCCAAGGTTACAATCACCCGGTTTTTGAGTTTTGATGATTAAAAAACATATATAGTTATTTGTACTAATCATTTTTTAGTGTTTAAGCGTGTTTCAGGGTTTTAAGGATTCAAGATGTCTTCTTCCCTAAAGGAAGGTATTTTTGACTCAAGTTGACTCAATTCGAGATCAAGGATTCAAGCTATTCAACATTGCATATGGAGAAGCCCTAATTTGAAGATCTTGTAGTCACCTAAGAACCATTGTAAGAATTAGTTTGTTAAAGAGTGAGGTTGTGATAAATTGGCTCAAGAAACACACACACTTTCACTTTTCAAAATACGGTTTTTGTTTTGGTTAGTTGGATTAGGTGCATGTCTTGATTGATATACATGTCTCAAAATATTTCATATTTTTACATCTAGTTTAAATCATGTATCGCATCCCTTATAGCATGCTACTTAAACATTAAACCATTTAAGTATATTTTAAAATTCTTCAAAGTTTAAAAAGATTTCCAAAAATAATACTGTTTCAGGCCTAACGGTAGACCGGGCGGTCGACCGTATCTGTTCAGGCCAGATCGGTCGACTGGGCCGGTTGACCGGGCCTTATGGCTTGGTGTGCACGTTTGTGCACGTCTATCGGTCGACCGGACCGGTCGACCGACTGACTGACCCTTGCTCTCGGGTTTTGTCGGTCGACTGGGCCAGTTGACCGACAAAACAAACATTTCTTTTTTGTTTAGCCTTCAGTCGACAGACCGGTGGACCGAGTCCAATGGCTCTTTTGTCAGATAGACTGCCGGTCAACCGGGCCTGTCGACCGACAGCCGCCAGCAGCCCCCAACCGCTAGTTTCTTGAAATCTATTTTCTCATTTTGATTTAGATGGCTCTTTCAGCTATCCTTGATTTTCTTGTGCCTATAATCAGACCTATTGACCTAGTTTAAATGATGAATTGCTCTTATCTAATCCGTATAAATAGAGGTCATTAGTCCCTTGTTGAATTCAAGAAAATCTCCATTGTTTTTAAGTTTCTAAAGAAAAGAAAAGTTTTCAAGCTCTCACTTTCTAAAAGTGCTTTCTTGGTTAAAGTTTTTCAGTTGTTTTCAAGCTTCTTTTACTTCCTTACAACTGAATTCTCTCACTTCACTTCTTGAGCCAAAAATCATCCCCACTCTATAAGAAGTTGTAAGAGAGAAGTGTGTGGTCTTTGATCACCTAGTTACTTGTATTTTCTTGTGTTGAGATCCCTCTTGTGTAGAGGTTGGATTGGTGGGAGTTGGGTACTCCGGTCTTATGTAGACCAATTATAATCCCCTTGGGTGTAAAGGTTCGAGTGTGAAAATTTTCTTTATGGATTTAGTGAAATTCCTTGTGTTTGCGATTGGTTTCCTTATTGCTTTTTCATTGCTTTACATTTCTATCTTGTGATACCTCTTGCTTGCACTTCATTATTGTACCATTTTCATTTACTTGAATTTTCGGTCTTTACTCATCTCAACAAGAAAGCAATTACGTGCCTCAACTCATAATCTAGAGGAATCAAAGAGGAAAAGTTCTAGAGCCCTTCATGGGAAATTCAGCTTCAATTTCTTATTTTGAGTAACCGGTTGCATCATACATACATACTTGTTTAAAAAGATCATTAGATTAGCATTAACACCTATTCACCCCCCTCTAGGTGTTTTTCACATTACCCCCTCCCTTAGCCCAAAAATTACCTCCCCACTCACACAACCCAAGCCTAATAAAAATTTCTAGATGTTGGCCCCTAGGGACATCTCGGACTCATTTAAGAGATTGACCTAAGAAAAAATTGTTAGAAATTAACTCTTGTCAAATTGGTGTCTAAGGTTGGGGATTGAGAGGCGAAATCTCGAAGAACAATGGTTTGACATAATTAGGTCCGTTGCTCCGGCACAGATACCTCCCACTGATCTTGCCCCTACCTGGCCGATTAACTCATGGTCAGCTTCCGACAATATACCCCCTGTGGATAGTCTAACCAGTTAGGAGTCATCTAGGTCTAAGTCAACCCTAGCATAGGCTTGTTTTCTTTTTCTTTTTCTTTATTTGTTTGTTTGTCTGTTTGTTTGTTTTTCTTTATTGTAAATTATGATATGGATTTTAACAATAACAATTCTTTCAATCCTAATATGAATCCATACTTCACCCCGACCTCATTTGACTAGGATAACTCTGACCCGGCTATGAACAATATGAACCAACCATATATATCGGGTTGGGATATCCGAATCAATATGACCCGTACCCCCAATCTTATGACCATAATTTTCAAAATAATTTCAACTCTTCACAGAGCCCATGGGAATTTACCTACCCCGAGTCAAATTTTCAACCGCCTTATTCGCAATTTTCACAAAGTTCATTCCCCAATTTTGGTTCATATACTCCTTTTCCTGTTCCACTAACCGAGAAAAATCTGATTTGGAAAGGAGTATGGAAGAATCCCTACAACAAGTTCAAAATTTGCTCAATTCATAATCCTTCCCACACAAACTCCACATACTCCTTTTCTAGAGCATCCAATTGAAGAAGAATTTGAGCTAGAAAAGCGTTTGGAAGTCTTTTATGAAAGATTGCAAAACATGTTGGACTCATCATCTCAACCAAATTTTCCAAAGTTCTACTCATCTTTTCCAATATCACCGATTCAAAATGAACAACCATCAATACTGGACTTGAGTATGGAACCCTTACATGAGTCCGAGCAAAATCCGATGGACTCATAATTTCACCACAATTTCTAAAATCAACTTCCTTACTCATCTTTTCAAGAAGAACCAATTGCAAAGAGTATAGAAGACATGATTCCGAATCCAAATTCTGTTACACGGCCTATCAGTAGGTTAGACTCACTTATGAGCGAATTGATCAATGAGAGCGAGGAAAGTCTTTCTTGTCAACCTTTGACCGATCTTTATATCCCTAATTCTATTGATTGGACCCATGAATCATGTCATTTTGGAAATCCAGATTCAATTTCAGAACATACATTTGAACTTGATCATACTCCAAGTTATGAAAATCGCCTGGACATTCTAGCAAATTATCCCTTTTCTAAAATTGAAATCGAACCTGAATGTGATCCTGAACCTCATGTTAGTAATTCCATTTCACTTTTTGATTCAAAATGACTCTGATATCTTTACCAGATTTTTTCTCTATTCTGGAGTCAACATTGAATCCTGTACCAGTTCACCGTAAATTGGAATAACCAATCTCTCATGATCATACTTCCTTTAAGGGGAAAGTGTGTGAACATTAATTTTTTTAGTTTGGACCTTATTTTTGAACCAATTTTGACTCTCATTGTTGACTCTCGACTTGATCTGAGTCAAATTCCCGAGTCAGTATCGGTTTTTACTCCTGTTCCATTTGAGTCCAAATCAATCATCTTCCAAAATCACACTTCATTGTTGGACAAGAATGTCGAAGTAAATAACTCAATAATTATTTTTGAAAATTAGATATTATATGGGGATAAATATTTAAATAAGACCATTCATTCAATCATTCTTTTATTGGGTCATCTTAGAGAGGTCATTGGTTGGTTCCTTCAAGATTCCCATTATCCTGATTGGATCGCAACGCTTGGCCCAATCCGACCACCACCGGAGCCCTTACTATGAGGTAATTTTTCCTTCCTTTCCCATTTGTTTCATGTATATACACATTCACAATGCATTGAGGACAATTCATGAGATAAGTGTGGGGGAGGGTTTACTAACATAGCTAGTTTTACATTTTTCTCTCTTTTACACTTCATTTTAATTTCAAAAAAATCTTTTATATAAAAACTCTTTTCTTTTCTTTTTACAAAACTTTTTGAAACAAGATAAATAGTTTTGATTTATTTTTAAGAAAATTAAGATTAACTTAGGAATGAGAAAGACCTAAAATTATGAAATTTTAAACTAAGTTAAAATAATAGATCTTGTTTAAATTTTAGGATAAGAAAGTAAGATTGAAAAGATAATTTGATCTTGAATTTTTTGCCTTAGAATTATGCACTCAACACTTACACAATTTTTGGGATTGAAACAAAGACAGAAAATGCCATAAAAAATTCATATATATAAAAAAAGAAAAAAATTATGATAATAAAAACCACTTATTGAAGTTGGGTAATTATGCCTCAGGAATAGGGGTGCCATCAGATCGGATACGGATCGGATATTACCTCTACCATATTCATTTCCGCACCCAACCTTCGGATACGGATACGGATACAGATATTGGCGGATGTGGAAAAATGATATCCTTATCCGCCAAAATCGGATATCAGATATAAATCGGATATTAGCGGATCGGATGCGGATACTAATCGGATATGTAAAAAATGGATATGGTTAAAGATAAATTAAACAGAAATACTTATATTACTTTTTATCTCATCTACTACAATATTAAATGTGATACATACTATGATATTATTGTGTACATATCAATACATCCATCATATCATTGTCATTCAACTTCTATAACAATAAATTACACGTCCTCCGGTGCTAAATGCTGATTTGGATGCCATGGTTGATGTCAAAATACTCAAAATATCTTGTGGTACTCTTGCAAGAATCGAATACTTTTCACTATTACTTTTTCACCAACTCAAAATATCAAAATTTAATGCATTATTCTATTGAAGAATAGTCTCCTCCATACTGATATCATTATGAAGCACGCAATATTCGGATATCGGATAGGATACAAATAAAATATTACGTTAACCATATCCATATCCGCACCTACCTTTCGGATACGGATACGAATATTGACGGATGTGAAAAAATAATATCCGTATCTGGATTGGAGGCAGATTCGGATGCGGATATCCACGGATAATCCGTATCCGGTGGCACCCCTACTCAGGAAGCATGATTATTCACACCTAAAATGGTGGTTAAAAATAAATAATCCATTTAGTTTTGTGGCCTTGTTTACTCGAGTCCCTAAGTCCGAGGGATGTTTTCTCATCTAGTGCCCTAAGATCATCTGGTTTGGGACTCACCGGCTAAAGGCTCACTACCGGTAAATAAGAAAGCCTAAGAAAACTAAGGGAAGAAAAAGAAAATATATATAATAATGGCATAAAAGTTAGAGTCGATATCCCAAAAACCTTCACTGTTTACAAAGTGCATATTTTTCTAAGAGTTTTATGAAGGATCAAAGAGTCAATTCGATTTTAAATTCTTACATTTAATTTATAATAAGATTTTGCATTTCGACTTAGTTTGAGGAAGAACAATTTCTGGTTAACCTCTGACCTTGGACCACTTATATTTTCACAAAAATACTTCAACACTTCTCTATATTTCAAAATGTGTTTTCAAAATACTAACGTTTGATTTCTTTCTTTATGGATTTTATGGGTGTAATCCGCTGAAAACCTTTAGGAGACAAAACTCCTCCTCTAGGGAAAACCTAGAGGTTAACGACTTGTTGCACATGCTCAGTGCAATCGCATCACCTGCGAAAGTGGTATAATAATTTTCTTAGCTTTTTGTTTTGCTCGGGACGAGCAAAAGATAAGTATGGGGGTATGATTAGTCTCTAAAACTGCATATTTCATATCACCTCTGCACATTTATTTAATATTAAATTCTGCTAATAACACCTCTCTTGCATGTTTCTAGGTCCATGGTGTGCAATGAAGAAGAAGACCCTAAATACCATTTAATTGGTAATTAAAGGCCTATAAAGATAGCCATTGACTTTGGAGGGTGGTTTCATCAAAACCAGGGGCCCAAATCTAAAAACCAACAAGTACATCCGACAAGGGGACATCCGGGAAGCGTGCAGCAGACGGCACTGCACGCGCCTCCCCAGTATTACCGTGAAAATGTGGCAAATGCCGCGTTTTCGCGACAATCTTATGGAGCCGCGTATCGAGATTCGACACGCGGCTCCATACAGGTCCCCCTTTCCCCTGGTGCCTATAAATCCCCCTGGGATCTCCTTCAGGAAGATATCCAGCGAGTACTATAGTTTTCCATTCCATGTTTTAGTTTAGGGTAGTTTAGTTTAGGTAGTTCTTCTTCCTCTTTGTATTTTTTATTTTGTTTTAGATCTTGTATTAGGAGAAAGAGTTACATTAGTGAAATGCAAGAGTTCTTGTAATAGAAGGTGACAAGTTATGAAAGGTGCTCTCTTTACCTCTTTTTGTTTTCTAACTCTTTTTACATGTGTAGCTAACTTTTCTCTCATGGCAACTAACTACTAATCACCAACTGGTCTAACTTCTTATTTGATAATCCATATGAATCTAATAGTCTCTACTTGGTCATACTCTTGCAAGAGCCATGATGGCTCATCATGATGGATCTAACACTCTAACTTCCTAACTCTCTAACAAGCTAATATTACTTTACTCCATGCTTACTTTTGTTTAGTTTTGATGGTTTAAGTGTAACTTGCACTTGTTTTGTTGAGTTGGGATGTGATGAGTTACATATTGGTCATGCTTTGAAACACTCTTAAACCAAGGACTAGTGATGGCCAATGATACATGGAGGCAACTATCACTAAGAGGTTAGCATGCTGGTGGAGCCATTAGTAGTTAGTAGCCATGGGTTTTCTTTATCTTTTTACTTTGTTTTAGAAATTCTTTCAAAAACTACAAACATTTATCTTCTATGTTCCCACTTCTTCGGTTTCACTGTACTTCTCTTTTTCATTCTTTGTTTTCCTTTTATTCTTTAAAACTTTGAAGAATCGTTAACATACACGTGAACATACCGTGTAAGTTTCTTTCGCCTCTCGTCCTTATGGATTCAACTCGTTTTAACCTTTATGCTATAACGAAGTATCGAGAAAGCCAAAGCACACACTTTAAATCTTGATTTCAAAACATACACTTTTTGTGCGCGGTTTTCCCGTCCCAACCTTCCAGGCCCCCCTGCTCGGCTCTAGAGTTTTCTTTATGACTTTGAGCCTCCTTTTGTATAGTTCATTATTCTATACTCTTTATATTCTCGCATTTGCGCTTATCAGTAATGTAATTTTTTTTAATATTGTGTCACATCCTGTGATAACTTTGTAATTGTATTCATATGTTGGAATGTATAGTACACCGCGTGCTTTCGCACTCTAATTCTTGCTTGTACTGATGCTCAGCATATATACTTGAGGTTATTTCTAACCTGCGTATATATGTCACAGTAATGTCTCCGTACCCGCGGGATCGGGGTGTTACAGAGTGGTACCAGAGCCTAGGCTCTCCCATCTTTTGTACGTCCAGATGGTAAATTAATGATAAATAAATTTGCAACTGAAACGCATGGATCTCGGTTATACAGTCCAACTACAAGTGCAGAGTTATCTATTCTTTAATCATCCTTTCCTTTATTCTTGAGTCCTTTCCATCTTTTTATTTTCCCATTTTGTCGTCTTTATACCAACTTAAGATATGGATATACTAGAGATGTAGCGGCAGGGTTCTGAATGAAGCCTATTATATGATCTCTTTGACTAACTCTGTGAAGCTCAGGTATTCCCAAAATTGATCCATGATCGGGTTATCTTCCTAAAGTCGGTATTCGGGTTTCTCTACGGCTATTCAATATTCTTGGCTATATCTTTCAAAGTTTCCTAACTGTCGGTCTTCTTTATTTATGCTCAGTATTATCAGGGTTTTTCTTTATCTTCGGGTATTCTGGCTTATGCTTGGACTGATATTAAGTATGTAGTACAGCGAGAATTCTATTACAAACTCTTTATTAAGCACACCTTCTTGCCTCTCAGATAAAGTGATATTGGGTCAGTATTATTTAGCATCGTTCGAAGATTTATGCCAGAAGATATCAATGTTCTGATCATTGTTCAGTCGACTTGGAAGCGTTACCCTTAACTATTCGTATCTTAATTGGTATAATTCTCATCCATATCCTTTTTGTGGTTATTTTACCCCTTACCGAAATTGCGAGGATGCAATTTTTATAAGGTGGTGGAATGTAACACCCCGTTCTCAGAATATGTACTTAGTTATGTATTCATATTTTTTGACTGTATTTTTTCAATTTACTTTCCATTTTTTTATTTTATTTTTTTGTTGTTTAAGATTTTCTATATGATCGTTTTGCCTTGGATCTGGATTCGTAGACTCGGAGTCAGCCCGAGTCTGATCGGGGGCCCGATCCTAGTTATAGCTCGTTTTGATTTTGTTGGCAGTAGATGTGACTGATTTTATTTTCAAACATTATTTTCTAATATTTAGATTTTTTATGATTTTTTAGAATTTTTTCAAATTAAATTACAAATCTTCAAAACCAAGGTCGACCAGTGCCGCTGGTCGATTCCAGAAATTTTAATTTATAGACAGAGTCAAATTTCTAGAAACTTCTTTCATATTGTCTCTAAAAATCACATGTTCTATTTTTTGAGATTTTTTGAATATATCAAAATTTCACTAGATTTGTGGTCGACCAGTATTGCTGGTAGATTCTAGAATTTTTATTTTGAAAATGAGATTGAATTTCTAGAACTTAATTTTATCATGTGTCTTAAAATAATATTTATTATTTTGAGAATTTTTGAAAATCATTCCGAGTTACTTCATTTTTTGGGCTTTTCTAGAGTTTTCGGTGTTTCCTCAGACTCCGAAATTTTATCCAGATATTTTCCCATTATTTTTTTATTTTTTTCTAATTTTTCTTATCTACTCATAAATTCCTATCTTTTCCTTTTCTTTTCTTTCTTCCCAATTTTCCTCAAATATTCCCAACCACACAATAAATATCCCAACCACCCTTTCTCTCTTCATCTGTGGCAAATCTCACGTCTAGAATTAGCCCAGTCTAAAGCGGAGCTCACCTCCGCATCTGGCTCAATTTGGCCAGACACGACTCGCATTTAATTGAGATGGAGTCTCATTTATGTTGCATGGCAAACTTGTAATAATCCTCACTTTCTTTATATACATACACCCTCCTTTTTCTCTCTCCTTTCATATTTTTTCCTTCTTCAAAACACAACACCACAGCTGACCCACTTCCTTGGCTGCCCCTCCTTGGCTAACCACCACCACCACCATCCCTATCAACTCAACACCACTTCCTCCTCTTCTCCTTCTCCCTTCTAGCAACAACAAGCAACCACATTTACCACCATCTCCTTCTTTTTTTTCTTCTTCTCAACCAAACAACCCATTATCACCATCACCTTCACCACCATTTCCACTATCACCTACACCATCTCGGCTACCAACAGCCATGCCATCTTCTACTCTTTGGAGTAACCTCTCTAACAAGTCATTTCGTCGCTCTCTGAAATACCATTTCAATAACTCCAAAAAATTAATTTTACACAGCATTTGCACCCTTCTCTTCCTCCTCCTCTCCTCGCCGCCGGCCACTGGGCTGCGCCAGTGCCTTCCCACCACTGGTGCTACCCCCGGCCAGCTGACCAGGTTACCATTTCCCCTTTCCTTCCTTCCTTTTTCCTTTTCTTTCTTCCTTCTTTCTTTCTTTCTTTTTTCCTTCTTTCTCACTTTTTTCCCTCCCGTGTCTCTCTCTCTCTCTCACACACACACACACACTCTCAACCCCGCGTCTCTCTCTCTCTCAACCTAGCGTTTTTTGATCGGCTAGAAAACTAGCACTTAAAAATGTGTGTTTTATGAAATCAGTGTAAAAGTGTATGTGTGTGTGCTAATGTTCTCTCGATACTTCTATTATAGCGTTGGCTCAATGGGTCGACTCCATAGGGACGGGAGGAGATAGAAGCATTAACAGTTCTTATTCATGTCTTATATTAGCAAGTTCTTCTATGTTAAAGAAAAAGAAAAGAAATTCAAAAGTGATAGGTAGAGGAGGCGATGAAATCGGCGGTGTAAAAATACAAGAGAAGTGGTTGTGGAATCGATAAAAGAAAACAAGAAAATGGAAATCAAGGAGATAGAAATAAAATGGAAAGTGAAATGATTTAGAAAGTGGGTTTAAAAACAAAATAGAAAAGAAGATGAAACTTGTTGTGAAAAAGATTAAGAAGATAGTGAAAACAATGATAGAAAAATAATAAAAAGATTTTGAAGTTGATTTTTTAAAGCAACGTAAAAAGAAAGAAGGAAAACGATGAAAGAAAACGCATGGCTACTAACTACTAATTGTTCACTAATCATGCTATCTCTTAGTGATAGTTGTCTCACATGGATCCTTGGTAATCACTAGTCTTGGCTTCTAGAGACGATACAGAGCATGACTCATAAGATTATTCTACCATATTCAAACCACACATCCATACCACACAATAAGTTACAAGCTACTATTAGATATAAAACCTAAGTAGAGGTGAGCATGAAATAAAGAAGACATTGCAAACTAGCTTGTTACTGGATTAGATGTTAGAATGTTAGAATCCATCATCATGAGCTATCAATGGCTCTTGCAAGAGCAAGCCTATGTAAAGGGCTATTAGATTCATGTGGATTATCAAGTAAGAGGTTAGCTAGTTAGTGGTTAATAGTTAGATTGCAATGAGAAGAAACTATAAAAGCATCATGTAGAAGATGAAGAATATTACAATGGAGAAAAAAGGAGACACTTTTACATAAATTGTCGCCATCTATTACATCAATATCTCTCTATATCTCTCTGAATCATCTCAGCCCTAGTATAAAATCTAAAACAAAATGAAAATACAAAAGAAAAGAAGAACACCTACACTACAATACACTAAAAGAGAGAAATTCTAGCTACTGCTCTCAGAACTCCCATCTCAGGTCCATAAATGCAGTATTTATAGGCAGAGGGAGTATCTGGAAGATGAGACGAAGCCATACGTCAAAAATCGATGCGTGGACCCACAAAAATGCCACGTTTCCATGGCATTTTCACGGCAAATTTAGGGTCGATTGCCCTAAATTTTGGTCACATGGTTCGTCTGGCTTCTAACACCTTCTGTATGTATCTAGTTTTGTAATATTTGAACGTGTATTTCTCCAGACACGTCTTCAAATACGGAATCCAATGTATATTCTAGAAGCTCCCCAGCTTGGCCTCCAAGAAATCTGATTTAATTACCCAAAATAGGTATAATTAAGCTCTTATTACCCCCTATACCCTTGAACTTTTGATTATCTACAAAATAGACCAAAACACGGGTGAGAGTGTTATTTTTATCATAAATCAGTAGGAAAATGCGATATAAAAGTGTATTTTGTAGACTAATCACGCGTCTCTCTCTCACTCTCAACCTCGCATTTCTCTCTCTCCCACTCTCAACCCGCGTCTCTCTCTCCCACTCTCAACTCGCGTCTCTCTCTAACTCTCAACCCCACATCTCTCTCACTTTTCTCTATTTTATATATATATATATATATATATATATATATATATATATATATATATATATATATATATATATTTATTGAACGCGTTCTCGCGTTAGTACACAGAGTTTCAAAGATCGAGAATTTTCACGATGCTTTCCATATTTAGGCTAGTGCCCATGCCTCATTTTGGGTTTCCCCGCTTCGTCGGGTCGACTTGTATTTATCTTGTATTTGAGTTGTATTCGTGTTTTGTATTGGGATGTTCTCTTATATTTGTATATGGCCGAGTGCCCAGTATTGTACATGCATATGCCTGTAACAAATATTTGTACTAGGTTAGTTTATTACCTGTACATATACCATGTTTGTGATGTACTTTATTCTACTTTTATACTATGCTTGGCCGACCCTTCGTAGTCGTTTAGCCTCCGGACTTAACCTCTCCGAGGTTTATTAAAGTCTTCTGGACATTCCATCTTTGCCTGGAAAGGGAGTTCAACGCTCAGCATTTTACCACTAAACATGCTTGGCGGAACTCTACCAGATTTCACACCCGCATCTTAAGCCGAGTCATTCCTAGGTTCCACCAGGTGCTTTAATGATTAAGTATGTTCGTTGATCTTGTCCCCAGCTTGTTTATCTTCACTTACATGTTTGCTAGCTTGCTAACTACTTGCATTAATAGTTAAATATCTGCTATTGCTTACTATGTTTTTCATCTGAAGTGTTAACACCTGTCTCTTATCACCCGACATGTTACTACATGTCACCTGCCCCTATTTTGATATCACTTATCACATGTCTCCTGTCATGGTATTGATTAGTTTACAATTCTGCATTATTATATTGTATTTCCTCACCAATTTATGAATAAAATGTCGGTCCAAACCATGTTTTGGTCTCTCTTGTAGGAAATTAAGAGTTTAAGGGCAAAGGAGTAATAAGAGCTTAATTTAACCCCTTTTTGGGTAATTAAATCCGCATTACTTGGAGGCCAAGTAAGGGATTTTCTAAAAGATACATCGAACCTAGACCTTTGCTCACGTCAAACGAATATTCGGGCAAAATTACCAGAAAAAGGATATACCAGGAAGCTCCTAGAGCCAAGACGCATCCCCGCACCAAAACCAGGGAGTTAACTCCCTGGTTTGGCCGCGGATCTGCGGCTATAGCTGCGGACCCGCGGCCAAATGGTGGGGCCACGCGTCGACCTTCGACCCGTGGCCCCGTCTCGTCTTCTGGAATCATCCTATGCCTATAAATAGCCCTGTAGTTGGCCAAAGCGCAAGCAGTCTTTGATTTTTAGGAGAAGTTTGGATTTTAGGCTAGGTTTTCTATGTTTTAGTGTAGTATAGGTAGGTGTTCTTCATTTCTTTTACTTTGTATTTTCTTTTCTTTTTAGATCTTGTAGTAGGGCTGAGAGATTCAGTGAGAGATGGAGAGGGATTCATGTAATAGATGGTGACAATCTATGTAAAGGTACCTCTTTTCTTCTCCATTGTAATCTTCTCCATTTTCTACATGATGCTTTGCTAACTCTTCTTCTCATAGCAATCTAACTACTAACCACTAACCATCTAACCACTTACTTGATAATCCACATGAATCTAGTAGCCTCTACAAGCCTTGCTCTTGCAAGAGCCAATGATGGCTCATGATGATAGGTTCTAACATCTAACTTGCTAACTTGCTAACCAAGCTAACTCTCTCTTATTTCATGCTTGCTTCTAATGGTTTGATGATCTAATATTTGTATTAGCTTGCTCTTGATGCAAGTTTGAATGTGAAGAACCATCTTATTTGCCATGCTTTGTATCGTCTCTTGAAGCCAAGGATTAGTGATGGCTAAGGATCCATGTGAGGTAACTATCACTAAGAGGTTAGCATGGCTAGTGGATCACTTAGTAGTTAGTAGCCATGAGCTTTCTTTTATCTTGTTTTAAAAAGCAATTCTTGTTATCATTTCCATCGTTATTTCACCACCTTCTTTGTTCAACTTTGCTTCATCTTCTTTTCTATTTTATTTTCGAAACCACTTCTCTTTTGTTTTCTTCGCCATTTTTATCGCTTTCTCCACCTACCACATGCTAGATTTCCGTTTCTTTTCTTTTCTTTTCTTTTTGTAATTCTTTAACAAAGAAGAACTGTTAACATAACAACGTGAATAGAGACTGTTAATGCTTCTATCGCCTCCCGTCCCTGTGGATTCGACCCGTTGAGCCAATGCTATAACGGAAGTATCGAGGGAACATTAGCACATACGAGCTTTTCATTGATTTCATAAATACACACGTTTTCCAGTGCTAGTTCCACCCCGATCAAATTTTTGGCACCGCTGCCGGGGAACGGGAATGGTTTTGACTTCACGTTTTTGTTAACATTTTTCTTCTCTATTTTGGTGTACAGGACAATCTTTACAGGTGCTTAACATTGCAGAATAAATACTAGCTTTGCATTTCCCTGCTCTAGAAAGCAGGGCCTCAGCTTCTAAAAGAACCGCCGTGCAAACGCGACTTTTGCCGCGAAAACGCGGCCATGTTGTGATAATTGTATATCATGTTGTGCTGGGATGTGTTCATTGTAATAGCTAGTTGATCTATACTATTACTTTCCTGCTTTGATTGCCTACACACCGCAATAAACTTAAGAACTAAAATACGGTATTTTGGACACTTTTAAAATGGTTTAGACATTTGCATTTAGGCACGTGCCAATTCAATTCCAATATGCTATTATTTTGTTCTGTTGTTGTGATCTGAATTGAGGTGTACATATGGCATTGCATATAGCATAGGACAAACACGTGGGTGATTTATCGCTTTGTGTTATATTCTTGTCTATATTGTACACTTGCACGAATTGAACTTAAGGGCATAACCCAATACAAAATAAGGTGGGGATCTCATCACCCTTCCTTAGCCCAAAAATCACCTTCCCACTCACACAACCGAAGCTCTAATAAAAATTGATAGACGTTGGCCCCTAGGGACATCTCGGACTCATTAAGAGATTGACCGAGGGTGAAATTGTTTTGAATCTTACTCTTATAAAATCGGTGTCTAAGGTTGGGGATTAAGAGGTTACGCCTCGAAGATACCGTGGTTTGGTGTAATTAAGGCCCGTTGCTTATGCACGGATACCTCCCACCATATTTTCCCCTACCTGACCGACTAGCTTATGGTCAGATTCAAGCAACAACCTCCCCCGCGTAATCGACCAGTTAGGAGTCGTCTAGGTCTAGGTCAACCTTAATATAGGCTTGGTTTTGATTTTTTTTCTTTTCTTTTCGTTTGTTGTTTGCTTTTTCTTTTTTGTTTATGATTGTTTGTGACATGGAATTCAACAATAAAAATTCTTTCAATCCGAATATGAATCCATATTTCACACCGACCCCATTTAATTCGGATAATTCCAACCTGGTTTTTTTACAATATGAACCAGCCAAGTACACTAGGTTGGCCTTATTCGAATCAATACAACCCATACCCACATTCTTATGACTATAATTTCCAAAATAATTTCAACTCGTCACAGAGTCAATGGGGATTCACCTCCCCCGAGTTAAATTTTCAACCTCCTTGTCCCCCGTGTCCACTTTGTCCATAATTTACACAATATTCATTCTCCAATTTCGCTTCTTATACTCCTTTTTCTGGACCTCCCATTGAAAAAAAATCCGAGCTAGAAAAGAGTATAGAAGCCAACCTACAAGAGGCTGAGCGACAACGTCAGAAAATGTTGGCCTCTCCAATTCCACAATATTTTCAAGAGTCTTACTCAGTTCCACCTTCTCATAATGAATAACCATCTGCCCTGGAAACGAGTAAGGAACTCTTATGTGAGTTCAAACTTCAATCTCAAAATATTTTGGATTCACATTCTTTACAAAATTTTCAAAACCAAGATTCTTATACTTCCATTCTAGAGCATCCACTTGCAGAAAAATCAAGTTTAGAAAAGAGTATAGAAACCTTGCAAGAGTCAGCATTACAATTTCAAAAATCTTCTACTGAGTCTATTGATAGGTTGGAAATACAATTAAGTCAATTGGTCAATATTTATTGAAATGAGGAAACCCTCTCTTATCAACCTTTGACCAATCAAAATATCTCTAACTCTATCAATTTGACCCATGACTCTTGTTGTTTTGGAAACCAAGATTCTCCTTTTCTAGAACAACCAATTGAAGATACTTCACATCTAGAAAAGAGTATAGAAGTCTTGCAAGCACTAAAATTTCAACAATCTTCTACCGAGTCTATCAATAGATTGGAAACACAATTGAGTCAATTGGTTAGCATTTATAGGAATGAGGAACTTTATCTTATCAACCTTTGACCAATTTAGCTATCCCTAACTCTATTGATCTGACTCAGGACTCTCGTCAATTTGAAAATCAAGATTCAATTTCAGCACATCCATAAGAACTTGTCCAAACTTCAATCCCATTGACATTTTGGCAAGTTATCCCTGAAATTGAACTTGAGCATGAATATGATCCTGAACTTTAATTTGGTAATTCAATTTCACTTTCTAATTCAATATTGACTGACGTATTTTTACCTGACTTCAGGCCTTTTCCCAAGTCAGTATTGGATCCAATGCCAGTCTATTGTGAAATTGAATCACCAACCTTTTATGATCATCATATTGAACTTGACCAATTTCATACTTTTGAAAGTCCTATTGATAAATTGGCAAGTTCTCATTTTTATGGAATTGAACCCAATGAGGAATGCAACTTTGATCCTCAAATTTTTGATCCAGTTCAAATTCTTAAATCAATATTGACTCCTGTTATGTTACCCAATTTGAGCAACATTTTAGAGTCAGTTTTGATTCCCATACCTGTCATTATTGAACTTGAATCACCAATCTTAGTGATAGGTAGTAAAAAAATGCATAATTGTCATTACATTTACTATCACATTTTTCATATTTATTCCTATAATTATGCACTATTACTAATGTTTTGTTATTTAATGTGTGCAGGCCTTGAGTATTTATTTAAATAAAGAATAAAAGCCTAAATGAAGCCCATGTCCAAGCCCATGTCCAAGCCCAAGTACAAAAGTGCAATTACCAAATGTCAAAGTTGCAATTACAAAGTGCAAATGTTGCAAATACTAAAAAGAGGGAAGGGATAGACTTCTATTCAACCCTAAATGCTTGCAGGATGAGGATAAATATAAAAGAAGGAGAGTGCAAAGATAAAATTCATTTTGGAAGAGATTTGGATTTAGGGTAACTTGCTTCCCAAGTTATCCCAAATTTTCAAATTAAAGAGTCGAGATGCCAGATCTAAACGGATAGGCCCAGATGGACGGACCAGAGGAGGCCACGCGCGAAAGTGCGTGGCTAGGGATAAGACTGTGGCCGCGAAAATGCGGCCTAAGCCGCGTTTCCGCGGCAATATGGATGAGGCTGAATACCAGATTTTGTGGTTGAGTTTCACCGGGACTCTACTTCCTCTAGAGCCTATAAATACCCCTGCAGACGCAACAGAGAGGGCCATCCAGAGACGAGGAGATTAGGGTTTTTCTTTAGCTTTCTCTTTAAATTTCTGCAATTGTAATTTCATTTTGAGCATATTGTGGAGAAGAAGGAGCATTGTATTTGGAAGATATTTTCGAATAAAGGTTACCTCTTTGCCATCTAAATTATTGTCTTTTAATTTCATTTTTCTCTGTGATCTTTCTTTTTGTTTTGTTTTTCTTTATTTCACAATTCTTCTTATTAAACAAAATAAAAAATAAATAAATAAAAACATTGAAAATATAAAAAAAAAAAGATGATGAACTAATTCTTAAGTGTGGTTTGCTAAATTCTTAAACAACCCTAGAGCAGTTAGGAATTGAATGGATTGATAACAATTTTTAGAAACCCTAGGTTTAAGACAGATTGCTTGAAGATTAAATTGATGACTAGTTTTCTAATCTAAGTTACACCTTTAAATAATTCTTCACACTTCATGCTTAAGTACTTTGACAGCGTAACTTTAAGGTAAAGCTTTTCTTACGCTGTACTTAGAAGTTAGGATGAACACTTGTTGAATTTTAGGAGTGCGAACTAGTAAGATTCTAAGATCTATTTCTCTTGCTTGCATCTTCTCTAATAAGCTAGGATCGATTTCATGTGTTTCAAGGTGATATTCAATGTCCTTAACTTGCACTATGGGTTGTGGTAGAAGATCAGTAAAATCGCATCTCTCTCTCATCATATATTTCAAATCTAATCTCTCTTTTGTCTTATTTTAAGGATACAGAGAAATCGTCCGAAAAGCTTGCATTGCATCCTTCCCTGTGGATCGACCCGCTCTGGCCCTTGCTGTAGCGGATAGCATTGAGATTGAGAATTCTAACTCTTAATCTTTTTCTTTTCAATTTCTCATTTTCAATCAAAATTTTGGCGCCGTTGCCGGGGAAGGAACGGCACGATTTTCTCAAAACTAACTCGTTTATTCTTTCTATTTGCAGGTACAGAGAACAGGAAAACTAACAGCAGCAAGGACATATAGCAACTCTGTGCCTCTGCCCTCGAAGGCAGAGCAACAGGGCCTACTACAGAGCCGCGCAAACGTGGCAAAAGCGCGTTTCCGCGGCCTGAGTAGTTCACTACTCACCCTGTTTTCTGTAGGTTGCTGCAACTTGCAAATCTGATTTACTGCTCTGTTACAATTTTCTCTGTGATAAATCTGCACACTGCTAATTAATTAATAGTAACCCATTTGTTGAAAAATAAAAAAATTAGACTTTTGCATCTTAGGCACGTGTCTATTTAATTTTTTTTATTCTGTTGAAGAGTGCTGGCGACAAGGTACGTTTGCATTGCATATAGATTAGGAAACACTCTTGGCTGATTTACTGCTTTTTGAGTGATTATTTATCTACTGCTTTACACGTACACAAAAAAAATTCTAAGGGTAAAACCCATTAACAAGATAAGGTGGGGATTTCATCACCCTTCCTTGGCCCACAAATCATCTCTGTCACACTCACAACCCTAACCTTAAGTAAAAATTGACTAGACGTTGGCCCTAGGTTAACTCGGACTCACTAGGAGATTGGCCAAAGGAGGAAAGCTGTGCGAAATTAACTCTTGCCAAATCGGTGTCTAGGCAGGGGATTGAGGGCCGAAAGCCCGAAGATCGGTGGTTATTTAATTAAGGAACGTCTTTGACGGAAAACCTCCCACCGGTCTTGCCACCTACCTGGCCGATTAACTTGTGGTTAATGAAAATCACCTAGAGGGGGGTGAATAGGTGATAATGCTAATCAATGCACAATTTAAAAATTATGAAGCAACAATCTCACAAAGCAAGTGAATATAGCAATGAATGTAGAGAGCAAGTAATAAGAGCAATGAAAATAGAGAAAGAAATAAGAGCAAGTAAACCAAACGCAAACACCGAGATTTGTTATCGAGGTTCGAGCACCCAGCTCTACTTCCCCGCCTTCCCCAGAAGGATTCCAACCACTTCCACTATCACAAAGATGTCACAAATACACCGGAGTACCCAACTCCACAATCTCAAGTACAAGCAATCTCTGAGTAGTCAAAAGACCACAAACTCTCTCTTGCAAAATTCTCTTCCCTTACAAAGGTCATTAGAGAAATAATGAGTAGGAATGAAGCTCTTGTGTGTAAGGAGAAAAGAAAATGAAATCAGAGAATTCTTGAAAGCACTTCAGAAAATGAGAGAGAATTTCAGCACAAAAACCAAGAAACCAAGTCTTTTTGAAAGCCTCAAACTTTTGGAAATTTTGATAATTTTTCTAGTAACCAACCTCTCCCTAAACACCCTATTTATAGGAGAGGGCTAGGGTTAGGAGATAAAACATATTTAAGGCTAATCAGAACGTATTAGAACCAAAACATGTCACTTAAACATACTTAAGTGAGAAAAGGACAAAAATAAACCAGCTCAGAAAACTAGCCGTTACTGTTCAAACGGCTAGCACGGTCGACCGGCCCGGTCGACCGCTAGTTCAAAGAAAATAGCCGTTGCAGGCTACGGTCGACCGGCCCGGTCAACCGAAACAAACAGAGAGCTCTGCTCTCAGATCGGTCGACCGTCCAAAGTCTGCCAAACGTGCACAGATTTGTGACCGTCCAAACGTCCAAGCTCTGCTCTCAGATCGGTCGACCGGGACGGTCGACCGTCCAAAGTCTGCCAAACGTGCACAGATTTGTGCACGTCGGTCGACCGACCCGGTCGACCGACTTCTAGCCAAGTCGACTTGTCAGAAGACTAGTCGACTGGATGAAGTCTGGTATGGTCAGAAAAATAGTTTTAAAAATATTTTGAAAAATCTTTTAACACTCCTAAAAATCACCAAAAATAGTTTCATCATTTTGCATTGATATATAAACATGTGGTAAAAAGTTTAGCTCAAATATCAATCAATATGAACTATTTTTGTCTCTTATCATTTTTACCAAAAACCAAAAACTGTATTTTCTAAACTTGGATTTTGAAAGAAAAATACGTTTTGTCCAAAACTCTTCCAAATGATATTTAAACATTTTGAAGCATAAACCTATATACAAGAAACATATGTATATCATAGTTTTTGTCATAAATTCTAATACCAAAATAAGTTTTGATAAAACACAAAACTAAAAACACATGATTATGTATATCAAAGTAAGTTTGTAGGTTGAAGATTGTATACAAACTATTTATGTTTGGAAACAAGATGTGCGCAAAAACGTGTGTGATAGAGCTTCAAACCTATTCACTATTCTTTAACAAAATTCTAAACTAAAAACAAATCTAATAAATTATCTTGAGCAATCTTGAAGTCTTGGGCCATGCGATGCCTTGCTAGAGCCTTCTCTTCTATGTTCCTTCCTTGATGTGCAAAAAGCCTTCTTTGCTTCATGAACCTAGAAATTCTTGCAATAGCTAAGCAATGGCCTCCAAATATGGTACTAACCTGAAACTTATCTTAAATAAACTAATTAGTATCAAATAGCTCTTATTTGTTTTGTTATCATCAAAACTCTAAACAAATGGAGAGTGTAACCTTTTGGGCCAACAATATCCCCCTTTTTGATGATGACAAAACAAATAGGCTATAAACAAAAGTATAGGGGAGGA
The DNA here is from genome assembly GCA_038442645.1 of Agave tequilana. Classification (NCBI taxonomy): domain Eukaryota; kingdom Viridiplantae; phylum Streptophyta; class Magnoliopsida; order Asparagales; family Asparagaceae; genus Agave; species Agave tequilana. The sequence goes on from JAVJIF010032083.1 coordinate 123,321, forward strand.
GAAAGCTCCCCCTCAAATTATGCTATATTAAACAAAGAAAAACAATGTAATTCGTAATTTGCAAGTAAACATCATGAAACCAAAAACCAAGAACACTTGCAAAACACTTAAACTCAAATTACAAGAATTCATGAAAACACATCAAAAACTCAAAACATATATAAACTCATATGGAACCAAAACTATATGAGCTCATATTTCCATACATAAACTCATTCTCCCCCTTTTTGTCATACATCAAAAAGGGTTAAGAAAATATTTTTTTCAATAACACAAACATTAAGTTCACCACAAATGAATGAAAATATAGCAAAATCGAGTGGTTTAGTGAAAATATCGGCAAGTTGCAAATCCGTAGAAACATAATCAATATCTATATCTCCTTTCTCAAAATGATCTCTAAGAAAGTGATATCTAATCTCAATGTGCTTGGTCTTACTATGTTGATTTGCATTCTTTGTCATATGTATAGTACTAGTATTATCACAAAATATTTTTATATGGTTATAATGCAAATCATAATCAAGGAGAGTATGTTTCATCCAAAGGACTTGTGCACAACAAGCCCCCGCGGCAACATACTCCGCCTCGGCGGTTGAGAGAGCTACGGAATTTTGTTTCCTAGAGGACCATGAAACAAGACAATTATCAAGAAATTGACATGTCCCACTAGTACTCTTTCTATCTACTCTACAACCCGCATAGTCGGCGTCCGAATAACTCGTCATTGAGAAATCTCCGGCTTTCGGATACCATAGACCCATTCCAATCGTTCCCTTAATATAACGAATAATGCGTTTTACCGCAATAAGATGGGACTCTTTGGAACACGATTGAAATCTAGCACAAAAACACACACTAAACATGATATCCGGCCTACTTGCCGTCAAATACAAAAGACTACCTATCATGCTTCTATACAATTTAATATCAACATTTTTACCTTGGTCATCCTTATCAAGCTTGGTGGTAGTTGCCATGGGAGTGTTGCAAACCTTTGAGTCTTCAAGTCCAAACTTCTTTACGAGTTCCTTTGCGTATTTGGCTTGACATATGAAGTTCCCATCTTGCAATTGCTTGATTTGGAGTCCAAGAAAGAAATTAAGCTCACCCATTGAAGACATTTCAAATTCACATTGCATAACCTTTTCAAATTCCTTGCATAAAAACTCATTAGTAGAACCAAAAATTATATCATCAACATAAATTTGTACAATTAAAATATCATTATTAACATGCTTAGTGAATAGTGTTGTATCTACTTTGCCTTTAATAAAATCATTTGAAATGAGAAAACTAGAAAGCCTTTCATACCAAGCTCTTGGAGCTTGTTTCAATCCATACAAAGCTTTATCAAGTTTAAAAAAAAATCGGGATGAACATGATCAACAAAATCGGGAGGTTGAGCAACATAAACTTCTTCATTTATAAAACTATTCAAAAATGCACTTTTCACATTCATTTGAAAAAGTTTAAAATTTTTAAAAGATGCAAAAGCTAGTGTCATCCGTATGGCTTCAAGCCGTGCTACGGGTGCAAAGGTCTCCTCAAAGTCAATTCCCTCAACTTGAGTGTAACCTTGGGCCACTAACCTAACCTTATTCCTAATCACATTTCCGGACTCATCCATCTTGTTTCTAAAGATCCACTTAGTACCAATATTGGTCTATCGTGGGGCCTAGGAACAAGGTGCCAAACTTGGTTGCGCTCAAATTGATTGAGTTCCTCTTGCATGGCTAGCAACCAATATGAGTCCGCCTCGACTTCGAGGATGCTTTTGGGTTCAAAATGAGAAATGAAAGCAAAATTTCCACATAGGTCATGGAGTTTGGAGCGAGTTGTTACCCCTTTAGATGCATCACCTAAGATGAGCTCCTTGGGATGATTTGTGGCATATCTCCAAGCTTTAGGAAGCGGTTGAGAGCTTTCCTCTTTATCCTCTTGAACATCACCAATTGATTCTTGCTTTTCTTCTTGAGCGGGTGAGTCCTTCAAGGATAGTTTCTCTATGTCTTCACCTAATGGTTCAATCTCTACAACATTCTCAACAAACACATTAGATTCTTCAAATTTAACATGCATGGATTCTTCAATGGTAAGTGAAGATCTATTGAATACTCTATAAGCTTTACTAGTTGTAGAGTATCCAACAAAGATTGCTTCATAAGCCTTAGCATCAAATTTACCCAAGTTATCTTTAGTGTTCAAAACAAAACACTTGCATCCAAAAACTTTGAAATATGAAACATTAGGTTTTCTAGAATGATACATTTCAAAAGATGTTTTGGAAGAATTTTTACATAAATAAATACGATTTGATATATAGCATGCGGTGTTTACGGCCTCGGCCCATAGATAATGAGGGAGGTCATACTCACTTATCATTGTCCTAGCCATCTCTTGAAGAGTTCTATTTTTTCTTTCTACAACTCCATTTTGTTGTGGAGTTCTAGGACAAGACATTTCATGCTTAATTCCCTTTTCATCACAATAAGTCATGAAGAGTTGGTTAACAAACTCACCACCTCTATCACTCCTTATTTTCAAAATCGGAAAACCTTTTTCTTTTTCAACCTTTTTTGAAAAATTTTGAAATGAGAGAAAGTTTGATCTTTGTGTTCCAAGAAGAAAACCCAAGTGAAACGGGAAAAATCATCAACTAAAACAAAAGCAAATCTACTACCATTTAAGCTCTTAGTTTTAGTAGGTCCAAAAAGATCCATATGAATTAATTCTAAAGGCCTAGTTGACATGATATCCTTGATTGGTTTGAAGGAAGACTTGGTTTGTTTCCTAAGTTGGCACGCACCACAAATGCAGTCTTTCTCAAACTTCAAGCAAGGTATACCCTTCACCAAATCCTTAGAATTAATCCTAGAAAGATGGTCAAAAGATGCATGTCCTAATCTTCTATGTCAAAGCCAAGAATTTTCATCAAAAGCATTTAAGCATTTAGTAGAACATTCCACATTAAGCATGTCAATGATATAAACATTATCATCACGAAAACCGATGAGAATACAATCATTGGTTTTAACATCAAAAATCTTGCAAGAAGAATCATCAAAAATAACTTTAAGTCCACGATCACAAAATTGACTAATGCTAAGCAAATTATGTTTCAAACCATCAACAAGTACAACATTTTCTATAATGGGAGATGCACCAATTTGAATGTTACCTATACCGATGATAGTGCCTTTGGAGTCATCCCCGAAGGTGACGGAGCCACCTTCCTCGTACCTTGATAGGGTTGTAAAGTTATTGATATCCCACGTCATATGTCTTGAACAACCACTATCAAGGTACCACCGCTCCCTACGTCTTGGAGCCTTGGTGTGTACCTACATCAAATAATTTAGGACTTGATTTTGGTACCCACATTTTCTTGGGTCCTAGAGGGTTAGTTTCATTAACCCAAACAAGATTATTTGATCTATTAACTTGGTCATAGCAAAATTTAGCTAAATGTCCATTCTTACCACAATATGTGTATACTCTGCCATATTTAAAAGCATAGTGAGTGTGTGATTTGTGAGCATGAGAGTTGTGAGCATGAAAAGATTTAGCATGAGAAGTGTTATGTGTAGTGTGAGTATGTGAATTTTTAGCATGAGAGGTGTGCTTTTTGGAAAACTTTTCTTCAAGTTTCTTAGTGTTAAAAGCACAATCTTTCAAAACTTTTTCAAAATCAACCATTTTAGTTTTAGAGAGGAAATTTCTTTTTCATCAACAATAGGAGATTTTCCTTTTCAAGAAACCTTGTAGGCATTAAACTCATTTTGAATAGAAATAAGATTAGAAGAAATATCATCCTTTTCTTTAGAAACCATAGCAAGTTGATTTTTGAGAAAAGCAACTTCTTTTTGCAATTTAAAACATTCAATCTTCTTATTATCATAAGTTTCGGAAAGTTCAACAAAGGCATGAACAAGAACTTCCTTACTTAATTCATCATCTTCATCATCAAGAGGTTGAGGGGTACCTTTGTGTGTTTGCCATGAAACACATATTCGCTACATCCGCCTCTTCCTCGGACTCGCTTTCTGAGTCCCAAGTTGCCTTGTACGCTTTCTTTTCTTCCGGTTTCTTTGGCTTGAAGGAGGAGGTCATCTTCTTCTTGAACTCCGGGCAATCCGCCATGATGTGTCCGGGCTTTCGGCAATTGTAGCATATGATTCTCCTCTCCTCTTTGCCTTCAAATTTCCTTCGGAAGTTGAGCTTGTTCCTCCGGTACATTCTCTTCACATTGCGAACAAGTAGTGATAGCTCCTCATCTTCTTCTTCATCTTCTTCATCGTCTTCAAGAGTGGATGAAGACTTGAAGGCTAAGGATTTCTTCTTTAGTGGAACGGCCTCTTCTCTTGCTTTCTTTTCCATCCATGGGTCTTTAAGTTCCCAATGAGACTAATGAGGTCCATCTCGTCCTTGTCGTTTAATTCCTTCAAGGTGGTGGCCTTTATCTCCCATGATGTAGGAAGAGCCCGAATCACTTTCCGTACCTTTTGATCATTGGAAATATCATCACCTAAAGAAGAAAGACCATTGGTGATTTTAGTAAATCGAGTAATCATACAATCAATAGATTCATCATCAATCATTTTAAAAGACTCATATTGGGACCTCAAGAGATCTATCTTAGCTCTCTTGACTTGTGAAGTCCCTTCGTGTGTGACCAATAAATGTTGCCAAATCTCATAGGCAGATTGGCAATGAATTACCCGTGTAAGGTCATCCTCATTCAAGGCGGTTAAGAGGGAATTTTGGGCCTTGGAGTTAGCCTCATATTCTCTAAAGTTAAAGTCGGTCCATGTGCTCTCATCACTATCGGGTGCAACATAGGGTTTGGTCAATGATTTAGCCACTAAGCTAGCTAAGGATTGCAAAAAGATAGTCATCCTAACCTTCCAAATAGGGAAGTTGAGTCCATCAAATTTAGGAGGGGTTTTGATGTTATCGGCCATGTTTACTAGTGAATGACAAATGGAATACAAATGTTGATTAGCAAATTTAAGGATCTCTCTATGGATGTTAAGCCAAAACCTAGAGTCCAAGCTCTGATACCAATTGAAAATCACCTAGAGGGGGATGAATAGGTGATAATGCTAATCAATGCACAATTTAAAAATTATGAAGTAACAATCTCACAAAGCAAGTGAATATAGCAATGAATGTAGAGAGCAAGTAATAAGAGTAATGAAAATAGAGCAAGAAATAAGAGCAAGTAAACCAAACGCAAACACCGAGATTTGTTATCGAGGTTCGAGCACCCAGCTCTACTTCCCCGCCTTCCCCAGAAGGATTCCAACCACTTCCACTATCACAAAGATGTCACAAATACATCGGAGTACCCAACTCCACAATCTCAAGTACAAGCAATCTCTGAGTAGTCAAAAGACCACAAACTCTCTCTTGCAAAATTCTCTTCCCTTACAAAGGTCCTTAGAGAAATAATGAGTAGGAATGAAGCTCTTGTGTGTAAGGAGAAAAGAAAATGAAATCAGAGAATTCTTGAAAGCACTTCAGAAAATGAGAGAGAATTTCAGCACAAAAACCAAGAAACCAAGTCTTTTTGAAAGCCTCAAACTTTTGAAAATTTTGATAATTTTTCTAGTAACCAACCTCTCCCTAAACACCCCTATTTATAGGAGAGGGCTAGGGTTAGGAGATAAAAATATTTAAGGCTAATCAGAACGTATTAGAACCAAAACATGTCACTTAAACATACTTAAGTGAGAAAAGGACAAAAATAAACCAGCTCAGAAAACTAGCCGTTACTGTTCAAACGGCTAGCACGGTCGACCGGCCCTGTCGACCGCTAGTTCAAAGAAAATAGCCGTTGCAGGCTACGGTCGACCGGCCCGGTCGACCGAAACAAACAGAGAGCTCTGCTCTCAGATCGGTCGACCGGGACGGTCGATCGTCCAAAGTCTGCCAAACGTGCACAGATTTGTGCACGTCGGTCGACCGACCCGGTCGACCGACTTCTAGCCAAGTCGACTTGTCAGAAGACTAGTCGACTGGATGAAGTCTGGTATGGTCAGAAAATAGTTTTAAAAATATTTTGAAAAATCTTTTAACACTCCTAAAAATCACCAAAAATAGTTTCATCATTTGCATTGATATATAAACATGTGGTAAAAAGTTTAGCTCAAATATCAATCAATATGAACTATTTTTGTCTCTTATCATTTTTACCAAAAACCAAAAACTGTATTTTCTAAAACTTGGATTTTGAATGAAAATTACGTTTTGTCCAAAACTCTTCCAAATGATATTTAAACATTTTGAAGCATAAACCTATATACAAGAAACATATGTATATCATAGTTTTTGTCATAAATTCTAATACCAAAATAAGATTTGATAAAACACAAAACTAAAAACACATGATTATGTATATCAAAGTAAGTTTGTAGGTTAAAGATTGTATACAAACTATTTATGTTTGGAAACAAGATGTGCGCAAAAACATGTGTGATAGAAACCTATTCACTATTCTTTAACAAAATTCTAAACTAAAAACAAATCTAATAAATTATCTTGAGCAATCTTGAAGTCTTGAGCCATGCGATGCCTTTCTAGAGCCTTCTCTTCTATGTTCCTTCCTTGATGTGCAAAAAGCCTTCTTTGCTTCGAACCTAGAAATTCTTGCAATAGCTAAGCAATGACCTCCAAATATGGTACTAACCTGAAACTTATCTTAAACAAACTAATTAGTACCAAATAGCTCTTATTTGTTTTGTTATCATCAAAACTCTAAACAAATGGAGTGTGTAACCTTTTGGGCCAATAGTTAAGGTCGGCAATAGACCTCCTAAGGACAGTCTAAAGTTAGGAGTCGTCTAGGTCAAGGCTTACCCTAGAATAGGAATTTTGATTGTTTTTCATTTTTTTATTGATTGGGTGAACTTGTTTGCTAATTGTGCATGTCCGCTTGGTCGAGAGACCCACTTACATCCAGGCTAACTAGAACTAGTTCACCACCCGAGTAAAAGCCCGACTCACACATGGCACAATCACTGTCACTCCAAGATAGGTTCTATCCTATTAGGACCTCTCTTCCTTCTTGCATCAAGTTAACCGATGAAGGTGTTGACCAATTTGAGCTCAAGCCACAATACATCAACACTCTTCCCAAATTTCTTGGACTTGAATCCGAGGATGCATACTTCTTCATAAGGGAATTTGAAGAAGTATGTCTCATGATGAAGATACCCAAGTTAGGAGAAGATGCCATCAAACTACGGTTTGTCCCCTTTGCCTTGAAAAACTTATCAAAGAAATGGCTCTACAGTCTAGAGGCCGGTTCAATATCTTCTTGGGATAATTTCGTTAAGGCCTTCTTAAAGAAATTTTATTCCATCCACAAGACTGCACTGATTAGGAAGAGCATCTTACAGTTTAAGGAAACAGCCAATGAACCTTTTTGGAAATATTTCGAACGTTTTAAGGACCTCCTTGCCCAATGCCCTCACCATGGGATAGAGAAATGGCGACTTTGCCAAATTCTATATGATGGATTAGAATATCAAACTAAAACGCTATTAGAATCCATGTGCCAAGGAGGATTTCTAAAAAAGAACGAAAATGAAGGATGGTTATTATATGAAGAATTAGCTGATAATACCATCCAATGGGAACCAACTCTGGAAAAATTTAGGACTAATGACCCTACTTCTTCTAAAGGAGGTATCCATTCCATTGAGGCCAACATAGCTACCGATGCTAAGTTAGCTGCTGTGATGCAAAGACTAGAGGCTCTTGAAATTAAAGAACCAGTCTCTGTGAACCAAATCAGCCCAACACCTTCGGCGGGCTGTACTTATTGTCAAGACATGAACCATGTGTTCGAGGAATGTCCCGTCTTTATCGCGCATCAAACCTTTGCTGAGCATATTAGTGCGGCCTTCACAAGGCCCGCCAATAATCCATATTCGTTCACCTACAATCCCAGTTGGAGAAATCATCCCAATTTTTCATGGGGCCTAAGCAACAATGTTCAAATTAGGCCCAAATTCTCCAACAATTTCCAAAATCCGCCCTATCAACAAAATTTCCCTAGTCAAAATCCTCCACCCTCTTTCCAATATTCACAAATGGAAACAAGGCTCTCCAACATGGAAAGAAAGGTGGACACTCTAGTTAAAAGCCATGACACGCTGGCTCAAGTCTTGACCAGGATAGAGATCCAACTGAATCAATAAGAAAGACAAAGGGGAACTCTTCCAAGTCAACCATTGCCAAACCCTAGGAATCCTAGGCAAGCCAATGAGGCTCAAGACTAAAATCACTGTAACTTGGTTCATACACTAAGATTAGGGAAACAAGTTGATAATCACGTATCCATGCCACCGGGCCCATCCCAGTTGCCCATTCCATCTAGTTCCACTCCATCTCCACAAGGCTCCAATGAAACTGAAGTTGAGAAATCAGCAGGACAGGTGCACCAGCCTATAGCCCCATTTCTGAATAGGCTTAGGAGTAATAATAATGCACATATGGAGAAACTACTCGAGGTACTCAATCAGGTTAGGCTCAATATACCATTTCTTGATGCAATCCAACAGGTCCCTAGTTATGCCAAATTCCTTAAGGACATATGCACCAAGAAAAGAAAGACAAATGTGCCTAAGAAGGTTTTTCTAGCCATTAACATTAGTGAGCTATTGTCCAACCAGATCCCAGTCAAGTACAAGGACCCTGGTTGCCCCACCATTTCTTGCACAATAGGCCGAGCTGAAATCAATCGAGCACTCCTCGATTTTGGAGCTAGCATTAATTTGCTGCCTTTCTCCGTATATCAACAACTTGGATTAGGTGAACTCAACCCAACCCAAGTTACAATTCAATTGGCTGATCGCTCAATCAAAGTTCCTAAGGGAGAGATCAATGATGTCCTCATACGGGTGGGAGAATTCATTTACCCAGTCGATTTCATTATTTTAGAGACACAACCTGTGTCTAATCCTAGGTCCCAAACTCCCGTCATCTTAGGACGATCGTTCCTAGCAACCGCGAATGCAATCATAAATTGTAGAAACGGATCCATGAGATTGACTTTTGGGGATATGACCAAGGAAGTCAATATTTTCAACTTAGGTAAGCATCCCTACGACATAACCGACCAACCCTTTGAGGTTAACTTCATTGAAAACATGACGAGTGAGCACAATGAGGAGATCACACTAGAGTCAGAGGAAGAGGAAGAGTTAGAATCAAGTGATCTCAACCTTAATGAGATTGAATGGGCAGCAAATCCAAGTTCTATAGAGATGAAAAAGTCAAGCTTAACACCTCCACCCATCGAGCCACCTCCTTCATTGGAGTTAAAGGCCTTACCTAAACATCTTAAGTACGCCTATCTAGGTGAACAAGAGACGTTACCGGTCATAGTTGCATCCAATTTGACTAATAGGCAAGAGGAAGACCTACTGGCAACCCTTAGGAGACATAGGGAAGCCATTGGTTGGACTATGGCAGATATCAAGGGACTAAGCCCTACGATAGTCCAACATCGAATCCATCTAGAGGAAGGAGTTAAACCGAAGAGGGATCCACAGCGTAGGCTAAACCCACTCATGCAAGAGGCTGTACAAGCTGAAATAGTGAAACTGTTAGATAATGGGATAATTTATCCCATTTCCGATAGCGAATGGGTTAGCCCAATGCATGTGGTCCCTAAGAAGTCCAGCTTTACTGTGGTAGAAAACGACAAGCATGAGTTAGTGCAAACACGATTGCCTACCAAGGTTCGAGTATGCATAGACTATCGCAAGTTGAACGCTGCCACTAGGAAAGATCATTTTCCTCTCCTATTTATCGACCAAATGCTGGAACGATTAGCTGGTCATGAGTATTACTGTTTCTTGGACGGTTATTCAGGGTATAACCAAATCCCTATAGCCCCGGAGGACCAAGAAAAGACAACGTTCACGTGCCCATTTGGGACATTTGCCTATCGTCGAATGCCTTTCGGCCTATGTAATGCCCCCGCCACATTCCAACGTTGTATGTTAAGCCTTTTTTCTGATATGGTCGAGCGCTTCTTAGAGATTTTTATGGACGACTTCTCCGTCTATGGAAATTCATTTGACCAATGTCTCCATCACTTGGAGCTAGTGCTGAATAGGTGCACCGAAAAGAACTTGACCCTCAATTGGAAAAAGTGCCACTTCATGGTGCAGCATGGGATTATCCTAGGTCATGAGATATCTAGGGAAGGGATCAAAGTAGACAAGGCTAAGGTGGAGATCATAGCCAAACTTCCAATTCCACGATGCGTGAAAGACATTCGGCCTTTCTTAGGACACGCTGGGTTTTACCGTAGGTTCATTAAGGATTTTAGCAAAATTGCTAGACCCCTTACAAACCTTCTAGCTAAAGACGTGCCCTTCATCTTTGATGATAGGTGTAATAGTGCATGGGAAAAGTTGAAAGTGGAACTTATCTCTGCACCTATCATCTCACCTCCGGATTGGTCCAAACCTTTTGAGATCATGTGCGATGCCTCAGATTTTGCGATAGGCGCTGTCCTAGGACAGCGTAAGGATAACAAGCAGCACGTGATCTATTATTCGAGTAGGACACTCAATGACGCCCAAATGAACTATACTACTACCGAGAAGGAATTCTTGGCAGTAGTGTTCGCTTTGGAGAAATTCCGCCCATACCTACTTGGGACCAAGACCACGATTTTCACCGACCATTCTGCACTTCGATACCTAATGCTAAAAAAAGATGCGAAGGCCCGACTCATTCGTTGGATCCTTTTCCTTCAAGAATTTGATCTCGAAATTTGAGATAAAAAATGTGTTGAAAATGTTGTCGCAGACCATCTCTCTCATGTGCCAAACGCACCTTCCGACGAACTGCCCATCAATGACAATTTTCCCGATGAACAACTTCTAGCCATCTCTAAGGAACCATGGTTTGCCGACATAGTAAATTACTTAGTCACAAACCAAACACCACCTAATTGGTCAAAACAGGATAGATACCGTCAAGTCCGGTATTACATATGGGAAGATCCATACCTTTTCAAATATTGTAGCGACCAAATTATTAGGAGATGCGTCGTCGATGAGGAAACTAGAAGCGTTCTAGCCTTTTGTCATGAATTTGCTTGTGGTGGACACTTTGGTCCCCGAAAAACTGCCGAAAAGATCCTACAAAGTGGCTTTTATTGGCCAACTTTGTTTAAAGACGCATTCGAATTTTGCAAAACGTGCACAAGATGTCAAATGATAGGAAGAATTTCCAAACGAAATATGATGCCCCTAAATCCAATTCTAGAAGTAGAACTTTTCGATGTCTGGGGTATTGATTTTATGGGACCCTTTCCTAACTTGTTTGGGCACCAATACATCTTGTTGGCCGTAGATTACGTATCGAAATGGGTTGAAGCCGTCCCTTGCAAGACAAATGACAACAAAGTTGTTGTCAAATTCTTGAAAGAAAACATCTTCTCGCGCTTTGGAACCCCTCGTGCCTTAATTAGTGACAATGGTACACATTTTTGCAATAGAACTTTTGAAGCTCTTATGCGAAAATATGCCATAACTCACAAGTTATCTACGCCCTACCATCCTCAAACCAGTGGACAGGTAGAAGTTTTCAATAGGCAAGTCAAGCTTATCTTGGAGAAAACTATGAATCAGAATAGGAAGGACTGGTCCACCAAATTGGTGGATGCCCTATGGGCATATAGGACTGCCTTTAAGACGATTCTAGGAATGTTTCCTACAGACTAGTCTTTGGAAAGGCTTGCCACCTTCCTGTTGAGTTAGAGCACCGGGCCTTATGGGCAATTAAGCAGCTAAATTTCGATCTAGATAAGGCCGGTGATCTTTGAAAATTGCAAATTTCTGAACTGGAAGAATTGAGGAACGAGGCATATGACAATACGAAAATTGTGAAGGATAGGGTTAAGGTTTTTCACGATAAGTTCATCACGAGAAAAACTTTTGTCCAAGGACAAAAAGTGTTACTCTATAATTCTAGACTTCATCTCTTTCCCGGCAAGTTAAAATCAAGATGGACAGGGCCCTTCATTGTTAAGATTGTGTTTCCACACGGAGCCATAGAGATCTACGACCCAAAAAATGGCAGTACATTCAAACTTAAAATCTTTTTTGAATCAGTTCCGGAAGTAAAAGCAGTCATGGATCTTTTTGACCCAATGTATCGGTAACTCTATCTCTCTGCCAATTCATGCATCCATACATTTCATTCATACATTGGGGACAATGCATGAGACAAGTGTGGGGGAAGGGTATGTAAATTAATAAAAAAATTAAAAATTAAAAAAATATATATATATATATAAAAAATTTATTCTTTTCTCTTTATTTGTTCTAAAAAAAAATTTCTTTTCTCTTTATTTGTTCTAACAAAAAAAAATTTATAAAAAGGACAATATTTTGACTTATCCTTTGAAAGAAATCTAAGTTAGTTTTAAGAATTAGGAAAATCATGATTAGGATTTCTAAAAACTTGGTCAAAATAAATAAATTGTTTAATTTATAGGTATAGGAGGAGAAATTGAATAAGTAATTAGTCTTGATTTTTACCTTAATGAAATATGCATACCTAATGCATATCTAGGATTCTAAGACAAAGATCCTTGTACCTCATAAAAAAAATCACTAATTAAGCTGGATACATGTGCCTCAAGAAGCATAAGTATTCACGCCTAAAGGTGAGTTTACAAATAAGCGTCCTTAGTTTTGTGGCCTAGTTCACTTGAATTTGAGTCCGAGGGGTGTTTTCTCACCCGGTGCCCTAAAACCAACTAGTTTGGGAGTCACCGACTTTAAGTTCGCTACATGGGTGGATTAGAAAGCCTAAGAAAACTAAGAAATATTATATATATATTAACACATCTAATAGTCAATTAGTTTGGTATGAGGGCCTCAAGAAGCCTTGATACTTACACGAAAGAAAATTAGATGAGTTATACATATTAAAAAAAAAGAAAAAAATAATCATAATAATAATAAAGAGGCATGATAGTCTAAGTTAAGGAATTCCTAGATTCACAAGGGAGCATATGACTTTTGGTAACGAAAAAGACTATACAAAAATTCAATTTTGATCCTTACCTAAAATGGATAACAATTTATTATATAAAGACTAAGTTTAAGAATGAATAAAAATGATAATCCTAAAACTTATAGACTACTTAGTCTCTTCAAACATATTTCAAATATTTTCCTTTTTATGGATTTTGTGGGTGTAATCCGCTGAAAACCCTCACGAGACAACACTCGTCCTCTAGGGTAACCTAGGGGTTTAACGGCTTGTTGCACGTACTAAGTGTAACCATGATTTCTACGAAAGTGAGTTAGCTAGATTAGTTTTTCTTTTTCTTTTTTGATTTTTACTCGAGGACGAGCAAAAAGATAAGTGTGGGGGTGTGATAGGTAGTAAAAAAATGCATAATTGTCATTACATTTACTATCACATTTTCATATTTATTCCTATAATTATGCACTATTACTAATGTTTTGTTATTTAATGTGCGCAGGCCCTGAGTATTTATTTAAATAAAGAATAAAAGCCTAAATGAAGCCCAAAAACCCATGTCCAAGCCCATGTCCAAGCCCAAGTACAAAAGTGCAATTACCAAATGTCAAAGTTGCAATTACAAAGTGCAAATGTTGCAAATACTAAAAAGAGGGAAGGGATAGACTTCTATTCAACCCTAAATGCTTGCAGGATGAGGATAAATATAAAAGAAGGAAAGTGCAAAGATAAAATTCGTTTTGGAAGAGATTTAGATTTAGGGTAACTTGCTTCCCAAGTTATCCCAAATTTTCAAATTAAAGAGTCGAGATGCCAGATCTAAACGGATAGGTCCAGATGGACGGACTAGAGGAGGCCACGCGCAAAAGCGCATGGCCAGGGATAAGACTGTGGCCGCGGAAACGCGGCCCAAGCCGCGTTTCCGCGGCAATATGGATGAGGCTGAATACCAGATTTTGTGGCTGAGTTTCACCTGGACTCTACTTCCTCCAGAGCCTATAAATACCCCTGCAGACGCAACAGAGAGGGCCATCCAGAGACGAGGAGATTAGGGTTTTTCTTTAGCTTTCTCTTTAAATTTCTGCAATTGTAATTTCATTTTGAGCATATTGTGGAGAAGAAGGAGCATTGTATTTGGAAGATATTTTCGAATAAAGGTTACCTCTTTGCCATCTAAATTATTGTCTTTTAATTTCATTTTTCTCTGTGATCTTTCTCTTTGTTTTGTTTTTCTTTATTTCGCAATTCTTCTTATTAAACAAAATAAAAAAATAAATAAAAACATTGAAAATATAAAAAAAAGATGATGAACTAATTCTTAAGTGTGGTTTGCTGAATTCTTAAACAACCCTAGAGCAGTTAGGAATTGAATGGATTGATAACAATTTTTAGAAACCCTAGGTTTAAGACAGATTGCTTGAAGATTAAATTGATGACTAGTTTTCTAATCTAGGTTACACCTTTAAATAATTCTCCACACTTCATGCTTAAGTACTTTGACAGCGTAACTTTAAGGTAAAGCTTTTCTTACGCTGTACTTAGAAGTTAGGATGAACACTTGTTGGATTTTTAGGAGTGCGAACTTGTAAGATTCTAAGATCTATTTCTCTTGCTTGCATCTTCTCTAATAAGCTAGGATCGATTTCATGTGTTTCAAGATGATATTCAATGTCCTTAACTTGTACTATGGGTTGTGGCAGAAGATCAGTAAAACCACATCTCTCTCTCATCATATATTTTAAATCTAATCTCTCTTTTGTCTTATTTCAAGGATACAGAGAAATCGTCCGAAAAGCTTGCATCGCATCCTTTCCTGTGGATCGACCCGCTCTGGCCCTTGCTGCAGCAGATAGCATTGAGATTGAGAATTCTAACTCTTAATCTTTTTCTTTTCAATTTCTCATTTTCAATCACTTAGAAAGTCACATTCCATCATGGGGAAATGAATGTAGACTTGAGTTTCATCTTCTTGATTTGAACCTACTTCCTGAACCAATCTCGACTCCCGAACCTTTACTTGACTTAAGTCTTTTTCCTGAGTCGGTATTAGTTCATGTATTTCCTAAGTCTAAATCAATTATTCCATTTTGGGACAAGGGTCTTGATAAATTTGACGCTGAAATTATTTTGAAAATTTGAAAATTAGATAGGATAAAACTTTTAATAAAAATCATACATATATACATCATTCTAGTGGGTTGTATTCTAGAGGTCTCTGGTGGGTTTCTCCGGACTCCACGCAAGTTCGATTGGGCCGAATTTCGTGGACCAATCAGACCACCAACGGAACCACCACCTTGAGGTGATTTTTCCTTTCCTCTCTATTTGTTTCATGCAAACATACATAACGATGCATTGAGGACAATGCATGGGATAAGTGTGGGGGAGGGTTTACTAACATAGAGTTTTTTAGATTTTCTTTCTTTTACACTTCTTTTTAGGATACGTTTAGAAATCTTCCCTTTTGTATAGGAATTCTCTCTTTCTTTAAAAACTTTTTGAAATAAGAGATAAAGTTTTGATCTATTTTTAAGAAAATTAAGATGATTTGAGAAATTAAGAAAGCCTTAATTATGACATCTTAAACCTAGTCAAAATAATGGGTCTTGTTTAAAATATAAGTTAAGTATAAAAAATTGGAGAGATAATTTATCTTGAATTTTTGCCTTAGATAATTTGCACTTCACACTTACACATTTTTAGAATGGAAACAAAGACCTAAAATGTCATAAAACAAGAATAAATAAAAGAAAAAATATATATATGAATAAAACATCACTTATTAAGCTGGAGAATTATGCCTCAAGAAGCATGTTATTCACGCCTAACGGTGGTCAAAAGAAACAAATAAATCCCCTTAGTTTTGTGGCCTTGTTTACTCGAGTTCTTAAACCCGAGGGATGTTTTCTCATCCGGTGCCCTAGGACCTTCTAGTTTGGGAGTCATCGGTTAAAAGCTCGCTACATAGGTGAACTAAAAAGCCTAAGAAAACTAAGGGAAGAAAAAAAGAAGAAAAAGAAAAAATATATATAAAAATAAATGGCTTGATGGTTAGAGTTGAAATCCCAGAAATCTTCACTATCACAAAGTGCATATTATCTAGGTTTTATGAAAGAAAATATTCAATCCAATTTTGAATTCTTACCTTAATTGAAGACAAGATCTTGCATATAGACTAAGTTTATGGAAGACTAATTTTTGGTGGACTTATCACCTTAAATCACTTATATTTTTGCGAAAATATTTCGTAACTTGCCTCTCCTTCAAGATGCATTTTCAAAATACTAACATCTGTCTTTTTTCTTTATAAATTTTGTGGGTGCAATTCACTGAAAACCCTCAGGAGATAAAACTCCTCCTCTAGGGTAACCTAGAGGTTTAATGGCTTGTTGCACACGCTCAGTGCAATCGCGTCACCTGCGAAAGTAGTGTAATAACATTTGTAGTATAGTTTTTCTTTTTTATTTTGCTCGGGACGAGCAAAAGATAAGTGTGGGGGTGTGATTAGTCTACAATTCTGCATTATTATATTGCATTTTCCTACCAATTTATGAATAAAATACCGGTCTAAACCGTGTTTTGGTCTCTCTTGAAGTTAAATTAAGAGTTTAAGGGCAAAGGAGTAATAAGAGGTTAATTAAACCCCTTTTTGGGTAATTAAATCCGCATTACATGGAGGCCAAGCAAGGAATTTTCTAGAAGATACGTCGAACCTAGACCTTTGCTCACGTCAGACGAATATTCGGGAGAAATTAGCAGAAAAAAGATATACCAGGAAGCTCCTAGAGCTAAGATGCATCCCCGCACCAAAACCAGGGAGCTAACTCCCTGGTTTGGCCGCGGAACCATGGCTACAGCTGCGGATCCGCGGCCCAATGGTGGGGCCACGCGTCGATCTTCGACGCGTGGCCCCGTCTAATTTTCTGGAATCATCTTATGCCTATAAATAACCCTGTAGTTAGCAAAAGCGCAAGCAGTTTTTGATTTTTAGGAGAAGTTTTGGATATTAGACTAGGTTTTCTATGTTTTAGTGTAGTATAGGTAGGTGTTCTTCATTTCTTTTACTTTGTATTTTCTTTTCTTTTTAGATCTTGTAGTAGGGCTGAGAGATTCAGTGAGAGATGGAGAGGGATTCATGTAATAGATGGTGACAATCTATGTAAAGGTGCCTCTTTTCTTCTCCATTGTAATCTTCTCTATTTTCTACATGATGCTTTGCTAACTCTTCTTCTCATAACAATCTAACTACTAACCACTAACCATCTAACCACTTACTTGATAATCCACATGAATCTAGTAGCCTCTACAAGGCCTTGCTCTTGCAAGAGCCATTGATGGCTCATGATGATAGGTTCTAACATCTAACTTACTAACTTGCTAACCAAGCTAACTCTCTCTTATTTCATGCTTGCTTCTAATGGTTTGATGATCTAATATTTGTATTAGCTTGCTCTTGATGCAAGTTTGAATGTGAAGAACCATCTTATTTGCCATGCTTTGTATCGTCTCTTGAAGCCAAGGATTAGTGATGGCTAAGGATCCATGTGAGGCAACTATCACTAAGAGGTTAGCATAGCTAGTGGATCACTTAGTAGTTAGTAGCCATGAGCTTTCTTTTATCTTGTTTTAAAAAGCAATTCTTGTTATCATTTCCATCGTTATTTTCACCACCTTCTTCGTTCAACTTTGCTTCATCTTCTTTTCTATTTTATTTTCGAAACCACTTCTCTTTTGTTTTCTTCGCCATTTTTATCGCTTTCTCCACCTACCACATGCTAGATTTCTGTTTCTTTTCTTTTCTTTTCTTTTTGTAATTCTTTAACAAAGAAGAACTGTTAACATAACAACGTGAAATAGAGACTGTTAATGCTTCTATCGCCTCTTGTCCCTGTGGATTCGACCCGTTGAGCCAATGCCATAACGAAAGTATTGAGGGAACATTAGCACATACAAGCTTTTCATTGATTTTATAAATACACACGTTTTTGAGTGCTAGTTCCGCCCCGATCAGGTATCACTTATCATCTATCACCTGCCTGATCACTTATCATTGTCATATTAACACCTGATACCGGTCATGTTTAACTCTTAAATCATGATTATCACATTACGAGAATATATACCTTATCTCTTGTTATGTACTCTTGTTATGTATGTACTCTTGTTATGCCTATTACTCTTGAACCTGTTATGTTCCTGCTCATTCCTGTAATCTGAAAATTACACTTAATAAACTATAAAAAGGGATAACTTACCCAGGGAATGGGAGGAAGTGATGAATGCTGGTATGATGCCTTACTTATAGTGGTGGATAACTAAACTGACGATTCATGTTAGAGTGCTTTTAGGCACCCAGAAGATGCGTGTTAGGGTGATTTCAGTCACCTGTAGGCTGTGTCCCGGGCGGACGGGAACCACTATAAATAAGAGCCATCAGTTCTTCATTAGCTTCCAATAACTAATCTCGACTTACTTATATATGGATGTATGTGTGTTGAGATGTACAACAGGACACGTACCTAGGCATATGGGTCGGATAAGTAATAATAATAAAATGCCAAGATAATAACTCGTTATCTTGCTTGCAATTGGGTTATATCATTGGTTTTGCCGTATTTGCTTCCATCGGGTTTTACTCGATTTTTTGTTTTAATAATCATTATTATATTTCATATTTACCACCTATATGATACTTCACTAATCTCTTGCTCTTACCGTATTGTGCACAGCCTATCTTATGCCTGATATTACACTTGAATTATTATACTTAACTCCTAACTTGTTTATTCTTGGTTTATGTGAATACTTGGTTATCGTATAAGTTCCTGATGATTCATATTGTTCTATTTTAGCTGTTATTGTGGACAGCTCAAGTTGTGTGTACTCAGTTAATGGAGACATGAAGTACGTGGTATATAAATTAGGGTTTCCTTATTTGGATTATCCCCTCGAGGTATCAATTTTATGAACCTGTCTACTGAGCCCGTACAACTAGTTTTGTCACATCTGTTTATCTCATCATTTTGATGCCTTATTCATGTTCGGGTGTAAGCTCACAACATGGTTTTCAAAATATGCTTTTAATTCAAATTTCTCGATACACGTGTGCTTATCCCTGAACGCCACTTGGCATTCACCACACCACTCACTGGGGAGTTCTGACTTCCCTGAATCTACATGTCCAGATCTCGGAGTTTGGAGCTTGTGGATTCTCCCGGTTACTGATTAAAGTGGTGCAGCGAAAGTGTGGATTATCGACAAACCATCTGAAACCTCATCCTTTCAGGCCCCCTACTCGGCTATATTCCTATTATGACTCTGAGCCTCTGTTTGTACAGTTCATTATTATATATCTCTTTGTATTCTCGCATTTGGGCCTATCGGTGATGTAATATTCTTGTAATATTATGTCACATCCTGTAATAACTTTGTAATTGTACTTATATGTTGGAATGTATAGTGCACCATGTGCTTTCGCACTCTGATTCTTGCATGTACTAATGCTTAGAGTATATACGTGAGGGTATTTCTGACCTGCATATATACATCACAGTAATGTCTCTGTACCGTGGGATCAGGGCATTACAGGATATCCCCAAGGAGTATGTACCTGGTAGCCAAGTCTGGAGCTTCTGTGCCTCTGCCCTCCCATCAAGAAGTGTTCCGTCTTTCAGGTAAGCAATGATGGGGTCCCTCCACCCTAGTAAGGTATCGAGGCATAGGACCTCTTTGATTGGTTACTGGACGCTTGGGTTGGCAATGTGCTCGACAGAAATTTCTTATCTAAACTAGACTGCATGGCTGCCTCCAGGTTGGCAAACGAGTCAGCGTGATTGTTTTTGGATTTGGGGACTCGCTTGAAGCCGCATCAGGGGATTTTGGACTTCAATCTGAGAACGAATTCTAGATACTCCGCCATCCGAGCATCTCTTGCGATGTATTCCCTACTGACTTCGTTAACCAATAGTGAAGAGACACACTGAACTTCAAGCTCTATGACCCCGAGCGTGATGGCTGCTCGAACCCAGCTAGGACTGCCTCGTACTCGGCTTCATTGTTGGATGTCAGGAAGCCGAGGGTAAAGGACTGTTCGATGATGAATCCTTCTGGAGTGGTGAAGACAATCCTAATGCCTGCCCTATAGCTGTTTAAAGCACCATCCACGTTTAGGATCCATTCCTCCAGTAGATGAGCTTGCTCTTTGGTCCCCGGGGTAAAGTTAGCAATAAAGTCAGTTAAGACTTAGCCTGTGACTGATGTCCTTCGCTCGTATCTGAGTCCGTAGGATCTCAGCTCCAAGACCCATTTTGTTATCCTCCCAGTAGCTTTTAGGTTTTCCACGATGCTTCTCAAGGGTTGCTCATTGAGGACTATGATTGGGAAGGTTTGAAAGTAGTGCTTAAGCTTTCCTTGAAATGATGAAGAGAGGAAGCAACAGCTTCTCTAGCCTTTGGTATCTAGTTTGTGGACTGTTCATGGAGTGGCTAAAATAATATACCGGCTTCTGGATGCCCTCGTCTTCCCGAATTAAGGCCCCACTCACAGCTGACTCCGAGGCAGCAAGGTAAAGATATAGTATCTCTCTCGAGGAAGGCTTTAACAGTAGGGGTGATGAGGTCAGATACCTCTTTAGTCCTTGGAAAGCGGTCTCGCATTCCTCGTTCCAGTGACAGGTAGCTTCATTCTTCTTCAAGGCTTGAAAGAGTGGCCTGTATTTGTGTATGGATCAGTTGATGAACCGAGTGAGGGCTGCAAAATGTTCGTTCAGCATCTGGACCTCCTTCATATAAGTGGGCAACTTCATGTTCAGAATTGTAGATATCTAGTTGAGGTCGGCCTTGATGCCCCCATTGAGTGACTAGATATCCCAAAAGCTTCATGAAGGCCACCCCAAATGTGCACTTCTCGGGGTTGAGCTTCACCTTGTATTGCTTAAAGAGATCGAATGCTTTGTCTAGATGTTGGAGGTGATCCGTGAGCTATATACTTTTCACCAACATATCGTCAATGTATAACTCCATTATTGCTCCCGATCAGGTCCTTAAATACTTTGTTAACCATTCGCTGAAAGATAGCCATCGCATTCTAGAGTCCAAAGGGCATCACCTTGTAGCGGTAGATTCCTTGACCAGTAGTGAAAGCGATTTTGTCTTCATCTGGTGGGTGCATTTTGATCTGATTATAGCAGGAATAGGCATCCATGAAGCTAAGGAGCCTGTGGCCCACCGTTGCCTACACTAATTGATCGATCCTATGAAGGGGATAATTGTCCTTAAGGCAAGCTTTATTGAAGTTGGTAAAGTCAATGCAGACTCTCCACTTCCCCTTCTTTTTCTTCACAAGGACAGGATTAAATAGCCAGTCGGGGTAGAACTTTTCTCAGATGAAGCCAGCTTGAAGTAGGGATCGACTTCATCGCTAATGGCATGACTCCATTCTTCGTTCATTCTCCTAGACTTCTGCTTCACTGGCTTAGCGTCCGCCTTGATGGAGAGCTTGTGACAGATGATCTCGGAATCAATTATAGGCATATCAATGGGGGACCAAACGAATATGTGTAACACCCCATCCCTGGAATACATACTCAGATACGTATCCCGATTTTTCGATCGTATTTTCTTATTTTTCTCTTATTTATTTATGCCCGTATAGCGATACTGCTTGATTTCACCTCTTTGGTAGTCAGATTTGACTGATTTCAGTTTCAACCACTATTTAATAATATTTGGGATTTTTCATGATTTTTCAGAATTTTTTTAAATTATTTCTATAAAATCTCTAAAATCTGTATCTATCGGTACCACCGATTGATTCTCAGAATTATTATACATGGAGTTAAATTTTTAGAAACTGCTTTCACACTTTTTCTTAAAATAATATTTACTATCTTAATGCATTTTTTGAGATTTTTTGAATTTATCAAAATCTGGCCAGCTTCGGCATCAACCGGTATCGATGATTGATTTCAAGACTTAATTTGAAAATGAGATTAAATTTCTTGAATACAATTTCACCATGACCCTTAGTATAATATTCTTTATTTTTGAGTATTTTTGGGGATCTTTTTGAGATACTTGATTTTTGGGCATTTTCAATATTTTCCGAAAATTTTCCTCATCCGCTACTAAACCCGGGATTTCACCATTTAAATTATTTTTTCTTTTTCTTCCAATACTTTTTGCCTTTTCTTTTCCTTTTTCCTTTTTTCTTTCTTTCTTTTCCTTCCAACAACTTCCAAACACTTCTACTTTCTTCTAAAACATTATATTACCTTCCACCAATATATCTCCTCCAAAATATTTCAATCCACTCATCAGCCTCTCCCTTCACCAAAGTCGGCCAAGCCTCTTCCTCGCCTTTTCATTTCACAAAAAAAAACCCTAATTTCCCCTTCCTTCTACTTTCCTTTAACTCAAAACTCCACAATACTCCATTAACCACTCCTTTAACCTTCATTTTTCCAACAAAAAATCCTAACCATCAACTCCTCCTTTAACTCTACAATAATAACAACTCCCATAACACCCCACCATCATCTTTTTCTTGCTCCATCTCCTCTCATTTCACCATAATCACCAAAACTTCACCATCCATCTCCATCCCATCTCTAAAACTTATCATCGCCTACAAAAGCACCACCCACACCCCCTCTCCTAGGTCAGCCACCACCCCAAGCTAGAGGCTGGCCAATACCCCTCAGCAACATCTTCGGTGATCATTCCAGTGACATCTCTGGCGACCACTCAAGTGACAACTTCACCATCTTTACCAACATTGTCACCACCACTGCAACTCCTCCATCATCACCACTACCCCTTATGCTTTCCCCTCCATCATTACCATCTTCACTCTCATCATCACAAAAACACCCCCATCACCACTACTCCAACCTCCAACATAACCTCCTTCAAACTCTTTTTCATTCTCCTTCAAAATACAACTCCGCCAACTACTACCACCACCAACACCACCAACTACTACCACTACCAACACCATCACCCTTCCCTTCACTTCTTCTCCTCCTCCTCCTTGGTCGGCCACCCCCTTGGCCTCCCCTAGTCACCGGCGCACCACCCTAAGAGCCAGCAGCCACCAAACAGCCAAGCCCCCTTCTTCTTCTATCGCTTCTTATGTTTCCTCGAACAGAAGCTCGGGTGCGCAGAGTTTCCTGGAATCCTCGGCATTTTCCTTGGAATTTGTATTTTAGGTGAGTGTTTTCCTCACATTATTAAGCTTGTATTAGATTTGAAATTGTGTTGTATTTTGTATCAGACCGGTATGATTGTACAGGCGTGGGGTATTGTATTTTGTGGACGTATTATGACTTGTATTAGACTAATATATTGTATTGCTATAATAGTGTAGATGACATTATACTTATTTATATGTGGTACTAGAGGTGCATGTACCCCTGTACAGACTCTGAGTTTCTGCCCACTCCCGAGCTGGCTACCCAATAGGTGTTAGGCCTTGTACCTTTATGAGTTTCTTGATTGCTACTGGGAGTGCGCTTAGACCCCAAGCATGTTCTAGCCTTCAGGCTTTCATTCAGCCCATTCCCAGGCTAGCTACCCAATAGGTTTTAGGCCTTGTACCCTTATAGGTTTCGTGCGGGAATGCGCTTAGACCTTCTGGGTCTATCTTGCTCCGCCTGATAAGCGTGTTTAGATCTCAGCGCTTTATCACTAGATTTGCCTAGGCGGGACTCTACCAGATTTTATACTTGCATTTTAAGCCGAGTCATCCTGATAGCTCCGACAAGCGCTTTAGTTATTAAATGTTGTTTGTTGTCCACGCCTCTAGCTTGCTTAGCTCCACTTGGATGTTCGCTTTCTTAATAACTACCTGCTTGACAGTTAATATCTACTATCGCTTGACATGCTTTCACTTGATATGTTAACACTTGACGTGCTATCACCTGACACCTGTTTACTGTCACCTGCCATCCAACATGATATACCTGACTTATAGTTCTCACTTTACGAGAATGTTAAACTAATCTTTTGAAGATGCTCATGTACACCTGATACTCCTAACATGCTCCTACACATTCCTGTAATCTGAAAATTACCTAATAAATCATAAAAAGAACAACGTACATCGGGTCAAGGAAAACTTATGGATATCAATATATGATCCTGCTTATAGTGGTATTAGGTATGTTATACAACTAAATCTTTTGGTTCGACCTGAGGGCCTCCAAGTAACCAAGGAGAGTGCTGGCTCCCTACCTCATGGTACCATCCTAAAAAAGCATCCTATAAGACCCTCCTGAATGCCTCGAGGTAGGTTTTGAACTCCTGCAACAGAACAATTCAGGGTCGTGGTCCCGATTATGCACAGAACTCACTGTAAACATCGTTCATTGATACCCACATTGGTTTTCAATAACAGCCTCGGTTTAGTCAAATGTGGATATATGTCTACTGGAATGCTATTATACATACCTAGACATATGGGTAGGACGAGTAAAAATAGATATTAAGAACGGTAATATATGGTTTATTCTGCTTAATCGATTTTATCAGTTTTATGCCTTCTTCGCATGCTTATTATGTTTATACTCACAATACAGCCTTTTATGCATGCTTTTTAATTTGAATTTATCAGTACACGTGTGCTTTTCTTTGCACACCACTTGGCATCCTACCACTCGTTGGGGAGTTTCTAACTCCCCTAAATTTGCATGTTCTGATACTGAAGCTTGGATTGAAGTAGAGCCTTCTGCCGAAGATCAAGCTTACCCTCAGAGCAGGCCATCTAGTCCCAGCTCCTTCGGTTCCTGACTCTTCCTACTAGCTCGCTAGATTCCTTCTTAGCTCATAAGCATCCTTTGAATTGTACATGTTATAAATCTTATTTTTGTACCTAACAGTGATGTAATGTACCTGTAATGTTATGTCACACTCTGTGATAACTTTGTAGTTGTACTCCTTATATTGGAATGTATATACACTGCGTACTTCCGTATTCTGACTCTTGCCTGTACTGATGCTTAGCATATATATGTGAGGGTATTTTTGACCTGCGTATATAAGAAGCAGTAACATCTCCATACCCGACGGGACGAGGCGTTACAATATATCTAAATTTTCTGACAAGAATTGTCTGAACAATGTCTTCTCATGAGGGCGCAGGTTTGAGCTGACTCGGAGGGTCCGCTCTGCGCGATGTGGGTCTACCCTGATGACTTGAGCTCCTCCTCGGTCTTGCTGTCGGGATTTTCTGACTCGGTGGGTGAGTCGGGATCCCGGGTTTCACCGTAATGTGTTGCTATTGGTCAGCAATCCTCTTCTGCTTTTTGTCCACAAGAGAGTCTTCGTTAGGGCCTACTCGGAGGGTCTTTTGTGCCCAGCCGAACTCTTCCAGGATACGGCAGCTACTATCCTAGCCATCGCCTGGTCACCCCTTATGTTGGCCATTCTAGATGGTGTGGGTTACTTCAGTAGTTGATGATGGGTGGATGAGACTACTCTCGTCATGTGGATCCATAGCCTCCCGAGGATGGCATTGTAGTTGGATTAGACGTTTATGACACAGGACTCTGTGAGGACGTTGAACGGATCCACACGGACTGGGAACTCGACCGTCCAGGGGTAACGAGTTTTACTCCCATCGAAACTGTAAAGGAATGACTGAGTTTGGGGGATGATCAACTTCCAGGCCAGCTCGAGTGTATCTTTCATATGATCTAGAGCATGGTGGTACAGGATGTTGATGCTACTTCCCCTATCAACCTAGATCTTTGACACTTTACACTAGCCGATATGTACCGTCATGACCAAAGCATCATTGTACAAGAAATGCACGGAATAGGCATCTTCTTTTGATAAAAAGACTGGCATGCCCGGAGATGTAGGCAAGTGAGTTATTATTGCTAGATAGTTATCCCTCTGGGCTTTATTGACGTAGATGGTTCTCTCCTTGGTGGCGGTGCCTTCTACAGGAGAGTTTTCGAAGATGGTGTTCACCTCTCTGTATTGGACGAGGGTGTTTCTCGCATGTTCGTTTATGGTCTTGGACTGTCTCTATACTCTAATCTTCGAGGGTAGTTTGGGAATGAGGATGAACTCTCAGAGATATCCTTTATTGACCAGGTCTTGAAAGTGTCGTCAGAGGGTCGACAGTCCACTGTGAGGTAGCCCCTCCTTTTGTGGAAGGTACAGTAGTCTCTGGATCTGGGACCTCTTGGGTTTGGGGGAGAGGTCTGGTCGGGCGCCTGACCGAAGTCTGATCTTTGATGGTGTTAAAGATATGATCGATGGGTGGGTTCTGCTTCACTCCCTTACTGGATTCAGTAGCACGCCTAGCTGGCTTGTGGACAGTGGAGGAATTATGGTCAGATTCTTCTTCGAGGGTTATTATGGCTTCAGCTTCTCGACCTCGGGCCCTTATCTCAAGGATGATTGGAAGCAGCCCGAGTCGTCTCTTCTATCTGTATATATATTTGCGCCCGGATAAGGATATTCCTCATCTTGATAACTTCATTCTTCACCAGATGTTTATAGAAGGGGTTGGTGACCTATTGATCGGGGCGAAACCAGCGCTTGAAAATGTGTGTTTTTATGAAATAATGAAATTATATGCATGCTAATATTCCCTCGATACTTCCGTTATAGCATTGGCTTAATGGGTCGAATCCACAAGACGGAAGGTGATAGAAGCATTAACAGTCCGTTCAAGTGTGATGTTAACAAGTTCTTCTTTGTTAAAAAATAAGAAAAAAATAAAGAAAAGAAATTTGAAAGTGATAGACGAAGAAGGCGATAAAAAGGTGAAGAAAACAAATGAGAAAATATAAACAATGGTGAAGAAAATGAAAACAAGGATGAACTAAGAAGTTAGTGAAAACAATGATGAAAATGAATAAGAGTTTTAAAATTGTTTTTTAAATAAGATAAAAGAAAACCCATGGCTACTAACTACAAATTGATTTTTAAAATTGATTTTTAAAATATGATAAAAGAAAACCTTTACATATATTGTCACCATCTATTACATCAATCTCTCTCTTTCTCTCTCTGAATCTCTCAGCCCTAATACATCATCTAAAAATGAAATAAAAATACAAAAGAAAAGAAAAGAAGAACACCTACACTAAAAGAGAGAAAACCTAGCCTATTTCTCCATCTGCTTACGCTTCAGGTCCCTACAGGGGTATTTATAGGCGAAAGGAGGTTCCAAAAGATGAGACGAGGTCACCCGTCGAAAATCGATGCATGGGCCCGCCAAAGGGCCTCGGAACACGGGGCGACAAAACCAGGGACTTAGGTCCCTAATTTTGGCGCGTAGGTTCGCCTCATTTCGGGGACCTTCCAGATATACTCAGATTCTGTTATTTCTATCCAGATTCTTGTCAGACACCCACCAATGTCTATATTCAATGTATCTTCTAGAAACTCTCTAACTTAGCCTCCAAGAAATCTGGATTTAATTACTCGAAAATGAGTTTAATTAAACTCTTATTACTACTTTGCCCCTATACTCTTGATTTATCCACAAATTAGACCAAAACACAATTAGAAATGATATTATATTCCTAAATTGGTAGGAAAATACGATGTTATAATGTAGAATTGTAGATTAATCACACCCCCACACTTTATCTTTTTACTCGTCCCGAGCAAAACAAGAAGAAAAAATTATACTACCAATGTTATTACACCATTTTCGCAGGTGACGCGATTGCACTGAGCGTGTGCAACAAGCCGTTAAACCTCTAGGTTACCCCTAGAGGAGGAGTTTTGTCTCCTGAGGGTTTTCAGCGAATTACACTCACAAAATTCAAAGGAAAAGAAAACAAATGTTAGTATTTTGAAAACACATTTTGAAATAGAGACAAGTTTTCAAAATAATTTTGCGAACATATAAGCGATCTAAGATCATAAATCCACCAAAAATTATTCTCCCTTAAACTTAATCTATATACAAGATCTTATCTTCAATTAAGGTAAGAATTTAAAATTAGATTGAATATTTTATCCTTCACTAAATCTAGATTATATACACTTTGTGATAGTGAAATTCTGGGCTTTCAACTCTAATCATCAAACCATTTATTTATATATATTTTTTCTCTTTTTTTCTTCTCTTAGTTTTCTTAGGCTTTCTAGTTTACCCGAGTAGTGAGCTTTTAACCGATGACTCCCAGACCAGACGGTTTTAGGATACCAGATGAGAAAATATCTCTCGAGTTTAAGAACTCGAGTAAACAAGGCTACAAAACTAAGTGGGATTATTTGTTTCTTATGACCACCGTTTGGCGTGAATAATCATGCTTCTTGAAGCATAGTTATCCAACTTAATAAGTAATTGTTTTATTGATTTATACCCTATATTTTTTTCTTTTTATTTATTTTTATTTTATGGCATTTTAGGTCTTTGTTTCCATCCCAAAAATGTGTAATTGTGAAGTGCATACTATCTAAGGCAAAAAATACAAGATAAAATTATCTCTTCAATTTATCTTACTTAGCCTATAATCTTAAATAAGATCCATTATTTCGTCTAAGT
Organism: Agave tequilana; assembly: GCA_038442645.1. Taxonomy (NCBI): domain Eukaryota; kingdom Viridiplantae; phylum Streptophyta; class Magnoliopsida; order Asparagales; family Asparagaceae; genus Agave; species Agave tequilana. Next base: position 151,860 of record JAVJIF010032083.1, read on the forward strand.
TTAAGATGTCATAATTAAGACTTCCTTAATTTCTAAGATCATCTTAAATTATTTAAAAATAGATCAAAACTTTGTCTTTTGTTTCAAAAAGTTTTTAAAGAAAGAGAAAAATCCTATACAAAAGGAAAGATTTCTAAAAATATCCTAAAAGATGTGAAAAAGAAAAAAATCTAGAAAAACTCTACATTAGTAGACCCTCCCCCACACTCATCTCATGCATTGTCCTCAATGCATCGTGAATATGTGTATGCATGAAACAAATAGAGAGAAGAAAAAATTACCTCAAGGTGGTAGTTCCGGTGGTTTAATTGGTCCACGAAATGTGGCCCAATCCAATTTGCATGGAGTACGGAGGAACCCACCAGAGACCTCTATAATACAACCCACTAGAATGATGTATATATGGATGATTTTTATTAAAAAATTTACCCCATCTAATTTTTAAATTTTAAAAATAATTTCAGAGTCAATTTTGTCAACACCTTTGTCCAAAATGGAGTATGAAAATGAAGGTACACCTAGAGGGGGGTGAATAAGGAAATTAAAAACTAATTGCAACTACACTTAATGCAACCAACGAGTGTAGCCGAATTCCCAGTGAAGGGCTCTGGACTAACTCCTCTTGATTCCTCTGAATAAGAGTTGAGGCGCTATATGAAGCTCTCGTGGTTAAGCACAAGTAAGGCACATACAAACAAACCAAGCATATAATATATGAATGAGCAATATAAATAGATGCAAGGCACAATATAAAGAGAGAGTTTGAGTCAATAGATCAAACGCAAACAACGAGATTTGTTTCGAGATTCAAGCACCCAGCTCTACGTCCCCGCCTTCACCGAGAAGGATTTCCAATCCACTAACTTGTCCACACAGGACTCCCACACAGGAACCTCTACCGAGGATTTGCGGCAATACAACCAAGAGTAACCAACTCCTCTCTCAACCAACACAACCTCTCACAGAGGCAACACAAAGCCACAACAAACACCACCTCACACAAGAGGGGTAGGCCCTTAGCCAAACAACCACAATCCACCTCTTCACTAAGAGGGATACAAATCCAACACCAACTCCACCTCTCACTAGAGGGAGCAATACACAATCTCAACCTCTCACTAGAGGGAGCCAACCACCACTCCAAATCAACCTCTACCCAAGAGGGAATCACAAAGTAGGAGGGTTACAACAAGGTGGTATATTTCAACCACAAACACCTTTTCCCACAAATAAAAGATCCTATAGATAGGATAGGAGATATAGCTCAAGTATGGAAAACAAAGAGTTTGGAAATCAAAAACTCAAAGAAAAACTCTAGGGAAAACTTTAGATAGAATAGAAAATAAAGATCAAACTAATTCCTAAAGATTTTTCCTTTCAAATGATTTTCTAACTCTTTTAAAAACAAGATAAAGATCAAATCTTTAAGCACTAAAAACTCTTTTGAAACTTGTAATAAAACAATAGAAGAATGTAAATTTTTGGCTCTTGAAAAACTTAGAGAAAAACACCTCTCAATGGGGTATAAATAGCCCCATGGAAAAACTAGTTGTTGGGGCTATTTTTCTGCCCTGGCGGCTGGCGGTCGACCGCCAACGGTCAAAAATTTGACCGTTGGAGCCTTCCGGTAGACCGCCCGGTCGACCGTGCCAATCCAGAGAGCAATTGCTCTCTGGCCGGTCAACCGCTCGGTCGACCGCCCAAGCCTTACGGTCGACCGGTCGGTCGACCGCCCCCACCTGAGAGTGGGGTACTTGCAGTTGGACGACCACTCGGTCGACCGGCCCAAGTGGCTAGCCAGCGTGCACGTTTTGTGCACGTCGGTCGACCGCCAGAGCCTGGCAGGCAATTTTTCAGGACTTGAAACTTGGGTTTTTAATTTCTAAAAAATCCCATTAAATCTCTAAAAATCCACAAAAATAAGTTCAATATAATACTTTGAAAATCAAACATGTGTGAAAATTTTCAACACATATTTCAAACTTTTTGAACCATTTTTGTGACTAAGAAATTTTGCCAAAAACCAAAATCCGTATTTTCTAAAACTTGGATATTTCAAATGAAAATTCGTTTTATCCAAAACTCATCCAAATACAAAAACATGATACTTAAACACTTTGAAACATGTTGCATATGGATTTAATCCAATATACATGAAATAGATATATATCAATGTTTTTGATTTTAATTACAAAAATGCGTTTTGTTAAAACACAAAACTCCAAACACATGAATAGGCATATCAAAATAAGTTTGTCTAAGAAGTTGAAACATACATGTATATAGAACATGTCTAATATATATTAAACCATGTAAACTTATTTTGAATCTATCTATTCATGAAAATCAAGATCGGTTAAACCAAAAACCGAAAACCAAAACATAAAAACTTAAACAAGTATGTGTTGTGAACTTGAGCATATCACACGATCTAGTCTTTACAAATGGATCTAAAAACATAATCTAAACTATGTACCGAAGTCTTCTTGACGAACTCCGTCTTCAAGCCGACTCGATCCAAACTGTGATCCACCGAGCTTGACTCCAACGAGTGCTATATATGATCTTGATGCTCGGGCTCTTGAATCACCATGTGAGAAGCTTCAAAACACCTTTATTGAAGCTAAACACTTACTAATCTTGACTAAGGATCTGAAACTAAACATCACAAGATTATTAGTAAACATAACTACATGAGTTAATCATCATCAAAACTAGAGTGGAAGGCCTCTGGGCCAACAATCTCCCCCTTTTTGATGATTACAAAGCTCATGGAGTTATATATGCATGGATTAAAGTAAAGCTTCAAAGAAGCTCCCCCTTAACTCATGCATCACAATAAATAATATATGGCAATGAAGCACATGAATCTAAACAAACATGTATGCAAATATAAGGAGATAAACATGCATAAACAAGCATGAAACACATCAAATCCTTTTCTCCTTTTTGCAAAACAAAATAATATGCATAAACAAGAAATCTTTTCCAAAACATGCATATATGCTGAAATACTTCTCCCCCTTTTGTCAATCATCAACAAAGGGGTTAAGTAAACACAAAAGCAATGTTCTCTCCCACAAAAGAGGTGAACTCAAGTCAATCAATAAAGAGATATATGCGATATATATTCATGAAGAGGAAGACGCTAAGTTAACTTCCCTACATACATGCATTACATGAAGAAGGGATGACAAGCCCTAATTCATATAACACATAATATGCAATACATAAGAGGAGATGTGAAGCTCCCCCTACACACGTGTACCGCATAAAGAAGAGTTGTCAAGCTCCTCAATATAAGATACACTCAACATGAATCTATATGTAGAAGAGATGTTAAGCCTCCTTGCATATAGGCATTATAAATCAAAACATTTTTAATTTTCTTATTAAAACAAAATTTTGAGATATCTTAGTAAATCAAATTTTAAGATATCAATTGTAAATAAACATTACAAATTTTGAATTTTTCTTAAATTAAGATATCACAAGATATAGATACCATATGAAATAAAATCATTTGTGATACCAAATTGAAGGTAAACAAATAAACATCTTGATACCAATTGAAAGTATTTTTCATTTTGAACATATGATACCAAATTAAAATCAATATTCATTTTTCAATTATTTTTCATCATAAAGTATGGGAGTGGAAATCAAAGGTAACAAAGTACCAATTGAAAGATAAAATGCGAATTTTCTCCCCCTTTATGAAATACCAAATAAAACGATGCATAAGCTTGTATTAGGACATCAACTGAAACATAATCAATTGAGATAAGTTAGTCATAAAAAATAATCAAGCTTAGCATACCCAAAATTTGTGTTTTCATATATATCTTTGAGCACAAATAAAGCATATATATATAAAAAAATTAGATATCAATCGAAATTGATACTATATGAAGTGTAAGCATACATATATCAAAAACATCTATATGAGTATAAAAAAAATGTCAATATTGATACCAATTGAAACGATACAATAATACCAATTGAAAACATAATATGATCAAGTGTATAACTCATATTACCTACCACCCATTTCATGCACAAGTTTAAAATGATTTTCAATAAAGTGCATACAAGGCATGGTCTCCCAACCAACCGCGCTTAAATGGGTAGGGTTTTCAAAAATAGGTTTGAAAATATAGTATGTTTGAAAAGCTCTACCAAATGAAGAATACGAACTAGTTATATGAAAATTTGTAAATTAGTACGAAATCCTTCAAGCAAGGAATAAAACAAAAATATATTTCATAAAAAATATGTAAATCACATGGTCACTAAAAACACTCAAAATCTATATAGCCCATATCATACTCATGAAAACAAAATCATGCAAAACCATCAAATAAGGTGGGTGTACAAGTGTTATGTGAAACATATTATTATGAAAATATTCAATTAAGCTCAAAATTCCTTAAAACATGAAAATCATCAAAACGATTTAATCTTCAAGGTATATGTATATCATGTTTAAACTAAGGTATACATACATATCCAAACATAACGAGTCCACAAAAGTATATGCATGAAGGCAAGTGGCTCAAGGATGTATATGTATAGCTAATAGTTTAGACAAAATAGACATATACATGAAGTTAAGCATATAAACATGAAAACATGTATAAAATGGGAATACAAGTCAAATGCATGAATCATCAATACTAGACTATACTAGTACATCTAATGAGTACAAAAGAGCGTTCAAGCACAAACATATAATGGTCTATTTCTGGCTCACTAGTTGTACAAGCATATATCCTAGTTTTAATGAAAACTAACATCCAAACATGTAATCAAATCATGAAGCATAAAACGAGACATAAACCAATATGATAAACATAAATACATGTAAATGCACATGCATTAGAACTATGATATACATAATAGCTAAATAATAGTGAGAACACAACATATGGGTCCATATAAACATGGGTGATCTCAAATGCTATACATGCATGTCAATGATCTAATAATCGTGGCATTTAATATACTAATTAAAACATTCTAAAACTCAATAATGTGGAAAGCATGTAAATATAAAAGGAGTTAGAGATCGTTACCAAAAACCTAGATGGCAACTCTCCAAAAATAAGTTCAGATACCAATTGAAGGTACACCTAGAGGGGGGTGAATCGGTGTACGGCTAATCTAAAGAACTAAATGCGAAATTAAAAACTAATTGCAACTACACTTAATGCAACCAACGAGTGTAGCTGAATTCCCAGTGAAGGGCTTTGGACGAACTCCTCTTGATTCCTCGGAATAAGAGTTGAGGCGCTATATGAAGCTCTCATAGTTAAGCACAAGCGAGGCACACACAAACAATCCAAGCATATAATATTTGAATGAGCAATATGAATAGATGCAAGGCACAATATAAAGAGAGAGAGTTAGAGTCAATGGATCAAACGCTAACAACGAGATTTGTTTCGAGGTTCGAGCACCCAGCTCTACGTCCCCGCCTTCACCGAGAAGGATTTCCAATCCACTATCTTGTCTACACAGGATTCCCACACAGGGAACATCCATCGAGGATTTGGGGCAATACAACCAGGAGTAACCAACTCCTCTCTCAACCAATACAACCTCTTACATAGGCAACACAAAGCCACAACAAACACCACCTCACACAAGAGGGTAGCCCCTTAGCCAAACAACCACAATCTACCTCTTCACTAAGAGGGATACAAATCCAACACCAACTCCACCTCTCACTAGAAGAAGCAATACACAATCTCAACCTCTCACTAGAGGGAGCCAACCACCACTCCAAATCAATCTCTACCCAAGAGGGAATCACAAAGTAGGAGGGTTACAACAAGGTGGTATAATTCAACCACAAACACCTTTTCCCACAAATAAAAGATCCTATAGATAGGATAGGAGATATAGCTCAAGTGTGAAAAACAAAGAGTTTAGAAATCAAAAACGCAAAGAAAAACTCTAGGAAAAACTTTAGATAGAATAGAAAATAAAGATCAAACTAATTCCCAAAGATTTTTCTTTTCAAATGATTTTTCAACTCTTTTAAAAACAAGATAAAGATCAAATCTTTAAGCACTAAAAACTCTTTTGAAACTTGTAATAAAACATTAGAAGAATGTAAATTTTTGGCTCTTGAAAAACTTAGAGAAAAACTCCTCTCAATAGGGTATAAATAGCCCCATGGAAAAACTAGCCGTTGGGGCTGTTTTTCAGCCCTGGCGGCTGGCGGTCGACCGGCACGGTCGACCGCCAACGGTCAAAATTTGACCGTTGGAGCCTTCTGGTCGACTGCCCGGTCGACCATGCCAATCCAGAGAGCAATTGCTCTCTGGCCGGTTGACCGCTCGGTCGACCGCCCAAGCCTTACGGTCGACCGATCGGTCGACCGCCCCCACTCGAGAGTGGGGTACTTGCAGTCGGTCAACCGCTCAGTCGACCGGCCCAAATGGCTGGCCAGCGTGCATGTTTTGTGCACGTCAGTCGACCGGTCCGGTCGACCGCCAGAGCCTGGCAGGCAATTTTTCAGGACTTCAAACTTGGGTTTTTAATGTTCTAAAAAATGCCATTAAATCTCTAAAAATCTACAAAAATAAGTTCAGTATAATACTTTGAAAATAAAACATATGTGAAAAATTTCAACACATATTTCAAACTTTTTAAACCATTTTTGTGACTAAGAAATTTTGCTGAAAACCAAAATCCGTATTTTCTAAAACTTGATTTTTCAAATGAAAATTTGTTTTGTCCAAGACTCATCCAAATACAAAAACATGATACTTAAACACTTTGAAGCATGTTGCATAAGGATATAATCCAATATATATGAAATAGATATATATCAATGTTTTTGACTTTAATTACAAAAATACGTTTTGTTAAAACACAAAACTCTAAACACATGAATAGGCATATCAAAATAAGTTTGTCTAAGAAGTTGATACATACATGTATATAGAAATATACATTAAACCATGTAAACTTGTTTTGAATCTATCTATTCATGAAAACTAAGATCGGTTAAACCGAAAACTGAAAACCAAAACATGAAAACTTAAACAAGCGTGTGTTGTGAACTTGAGCATATCACACTATCTAGTCTTTACAAATGAATCTAAAAACATAATCTAAACTATGTACCGAAGTCTTCTTGACGAACTCCGTCTTCAAGCCGACTCGATCCAAACCGTGATCCACCGAGCTTGACTCCAATGAGTGCTATATATGATCTTGATGCTCGGGCTCTTGAATCACCATGTGAGAAGCTCCAAAACACCTTTGTCGAAACTAATCACCTACTAATATCTTAGTTAGGGATCTGAAACTAAACATCACAAGATTATTAGTAAACATAACTACATGAGTTAATCATCATCAAAACTAGAGTGGAAGGCCTCTGGGCCAACAGAAAAGATGGAATGATTGATTTGGACTCAGGAAGCACAGGAACGACTACTGTTTCAGGAATTTGACTTAAGTTAAGTGAAGGTTCTGGAGTCGAGATTGGTTCAAGAAATGGGTCCAAATCAAGAAGTTGAAATTCTAATCCACATTCATTTTTCCACAATAGAATGTGACTCTCTGAGATTGGTGATTCAAGTTCAAGGATGGCAGGTATGAAAATCAAAATTGACTCTAAAATGTTGCTCAAGTTGGGTAACAAAATAGGAGCCAATATTGATTTAGGAATTTAAACTGGATCATAAATTTGAAGATCTAAGTTACATTCTTGTCTAAGTTCAATTTCTTTTAAAGAAAAACTTTCCAATTTGTCAATGGGACATTCAAAAGTATGAAATTGCTCAAGTTTAATTTGTTGATCATAAAAGATTAGGGATTCAGTTTCACGAGAATTGGCACAAAATCCAATGTTGACTCTGGAAAAGGATTGAAGTGAGATAAAGATACCGGAGTCAACATTGAATCAAAAAGTGAAACTGAATTACCAAGTTGAGGTCAGGATCATATTCATGCTTAAGTTCAATTTCAGGAAAAGGATAACTTACCAAAATATCAACATGGTTCTCGATGTTGGTCAAGTTCAAATGGGTGTGCTGAAATTGAATCTTGGTTTCCAAAATAACATGATTCTTGATCTAGATCGATAGAATTAGAGATATCTGGATTGGTCAAAGGTTGATAAGAGTGAGTTTTCTCATTCCTATGAATGTTAACCAATTGACTCAATTGTGTTTCTAACCTATCGATAGACTGGGCAAAAGATTTTTGAAATTGTTGTGAGGTCTCATGCAAGATTTCTATACTCTTTTCTAGATCAGATTTTTCTTCAAATAGTTGTTCTAGAAAGGGAGTATAGGAATCTTAGTTTTGGAAAGATTGTGAAGATTGTGAGTCTAACAAGTTTTGAAATTGTCGCTCGGACTCACTTAAGAGTTCCTCAGTCAATTCAAAGATGGATGTTTGATCATTTTGAAGAGGTAGGACTGAGTAAGACTCTTGAAAATATTGTGAAATTGGAGAGGCTAACATGTTCTAAAATTGACACTCAGCCTCTTGCAGGTTGGCTTCTATACTCTTCTCTAACTCAGATTTTTCCTTAATTGGTGGTTCTAGAAAAGGAGTATAGGAAGTAAAATTGGAAATGAATATTATAAAAATTGTGGACAAGGTTGAAAATTTGACTCGGGAGAGGTGAATTCCCAATTACTCTGTGAAGAATTGAAATTATTTTTGAAATGTTGGTCATCAGATAAGCGGTATGGGTTATATTGAGTCGAATACATCTATCCAGATTATTTGGTTGGGTCATGTTTTTCAAAATCGGGTTGGAGCTATTCGACAATGAGATTGATGTGAAGTATGGATTCATATTAAGAATGAAAAAATTGTTGTTGTTGAATTCTATTTCACAAACAAATACAAGAAAGAAAGAAAAAATAAACAAACAAACAAAAAAAGAAAAATCAAAACCAAGCTTATATTAAGATTGATTATTAGTCTACAATTTTGCATTATTATGTCGCATTTCCCTACCAATTTATGAATAAAATATCGGTCTAAACCGTGTTTTGCTCTGTCTTGCAGATAATCAAGACAAGGAGGGAAAAGGGAAATAAGAGCTTAATTAAACCCATTTTCGCGTAATTAAATCCGCATTTCTTGGTCGCCAAGTAAGGAAACTTCTAGAAGATGCATTGAACCTAGACCTTTACGCACGTCAGACGAAGATCCGGACAAATATACCCCAAACCAAGTATACCAAGAAGGTCCTAGAAGCGATGGGAAGCTCTCGCCAAAAACCAGGGACCTAAGTCCCTAGCTTGGCGGTGAAAACGCGGCTATGGCCACGTTTTCGCAGCCATATGGTGGCGCCAGGTGTCGATCTTCGACGCGTGGCCCCGTCTCATCTTCTAGAATGCCCTTTCACCTATATATACCCCTGCAGAGGCCCAGAACGCAAAGAGATTTAGAATTAGGCTAGGTTTTCTCTCTTTTAGTTGTAGATTAGGATTTTCTTCTTCTTTTATTTTGTATTTTCATTTTATTTTTAGATCTTGTAGTAGGGCAGAGAGTGACAATCTATATAAAGGTACCTCCTTTCTTTTCTATTGTAATCTTCTCTATCTTCTACATGATGCTTAGCTAGATTTTCTCTCATGGTGACTAACTACTAATCACTAACTAGCTAACCACTTACTTGATAATCCACATGAATCTAGTAGCCTCTACAAGGCCTTGCTCTTGCAAGAGCCATTGATGGCTCATGATGATGGGTTCTAACATCTAACATGCTAACTTGCTAACCAAGCTAGCTCTCTCTCTATTTCATGCTTGCTTCTAATGGTTTTGATGATCTAATGTTTGTATTAGCTTGCTCTTGATGCAAATTTGAATGTGAAGAACCAACTTATTTACCATGCTTTGTATCGTCTCTTTAAGCCAAGGATTAGTGATGGGCAAGGATCTATGTGAGGCAACTATCACTAAGAGGTTAGCATGTTAGTGGAGTAATTAGTAGTTAGAAATCATAAAATTTCTTTCATAATATTCTTCATTCATTTTACTTTGTTTTAAGAATCATTTTCAAAACCTTTTTATCATTTTCTTATCGATATTTTCACCAACTTCTTAGTTCATCTTTTTTTCATCTTCTTTTCTATTTTGTTTTCAAACCACTTATCTTCTGTTTTCACATCGTCATTTTTTTCATCGCTCTCCTCACCTATCACTTCTGAATTTCCTTTTCTTTTACTTTTTCTCATTCTTTTACAAAGAAGAAACTGTTAACAACCGACGTGAACATAAACTGTTAATGCTTCTATCGCCTCTCGTCCCTATGGATTCGACCCGTTGAGCCAATGCTATAATGAAAGTATCGAGGGAATATAGCACAACAAGGTTTTCATTGATTTCACAAAATACACATTTTCGAGTGCTGGTTCCGACCCAGTCAAATTTTTAGTGCCGTTGCCGAGCAACAGGAATGGTTTTGATCTCACGTTTTTGTTAACAATTTCTTCTCTGTTTTGGTGTGCAGGTCAAAGTTTACAGGAACTTAATATTGCAGAACACCCATTAGCATTGTAGCCCCTTACGCTTGAAAGCAGGGACCAAGCTTCCAAAGAAAGGCCGCGCAAATGTGACTATAACCACCGTTCTGTGGCAGTTATGTGGTTGAATTTTTTCTTATTTATCTAGGATGTGCATATTGTAATATCTAGTTGATTTATACTGCTACTTTCCTACTTTGATTGCCTACATACTACAATAATTAAAGAACTAAAATGCGGTATTTTGGACGCTTTTTAAATGGTTTAGACATTTGCATTTAGGCACGTGTCAATTTCAATTCTAATATACTGTATTTTGTTCTATTGTTGTGATCTGGACTGAGGTGTACATGTGGCATTGCATATAGCATAGGACAAACACGTGGGTAATTTATCACTTTATGTTATACTCTTGTCTATTTTGCACACTTGCACGAATTGAAATTAAAGGTAAAACTTATACAAGATAAGGTGGGGATTTCATCACCCTTCCTTAGCCCAAAAAACCGCCTCTCCACTCACACAACCTAAGCCCTAATAAAAATTGATAGACGTTGGCCCCTAGGGACATCTCAGACTCATTAAGAGATTGACCGAGGGTGGAACTTATTTTGAATCTTACTCATGTGAAATTGGTGTCTAAGGCTGGGGATTAAGAGGTTACGCCTCGAAGATACCGTGGTTTGGCGTAATTAAGACCCATTGCTTACGCACGGATATCTCCTACCGTATTTTGCCCCTATCTGGCCAATTAGCTTGTGGTCGGATTCATACAATAACCTCCCCCGGGTAATCGCCCAGTTAGGAGTCGTCTAGGTCTAGGTCAACCTTAGTATAGGCTTGGTTTTGATTTTTTCTTTCTTTTTGTTTGTTGTTTATTTTTTCTTTTTTGTTTTTGATTGTGAAATGAAATTCAACAACAATAATTCTTTCAATCCTAATATGAATCCATATTTCACACCGACCCCATTTGATTCAGATAATTCCAACTCGATTTTTTACAATATGAACCAACCAAATACACCTGGTTGGACTTATCCGAATCAATACAACTCATACCCCCAATCTTATGACTATAATTTTCAAAATAATTTTAACTCTTCACAGAGTCAATGGGGATTCAACTCTCCCGAGTCAAATTTTCAACCACCTTGTCTACAATTTTCATAATATTCATTTCCCGATTTCGCTTCCTATACTCCTTCTCTAGAGCCACCACTTAAAGAAAAATCCAAATTAAAAAAGAGTATAGAAGCCAACTTGCAAGAGGCCGAGCAACAATTTCAGAAAATGATGGCCTCTCAAATTCACAATATTTTTAAGAGTCTTACTCAGTTCCACCTCCTCATAATGAACAACCATCTGCCCTAAAAATGAGTAAGGAACTCTTGCGTGAGTCCAAGCTTCAATCTCAAAACATGTTGGACTCACAATCTTCACAATCTTTCCAAAACCAAGATTCCTACACTCCCTTTCTGGAACATCCACTTGAAGAAAAATCATATCTAGAAAAGAGTATAGAAATATTGTAGGAGTCCGCGCTACAATTTCAAAAATCTTCTATTCAGTCTATCAATAGGTTAGAAACACAATTGAGGCAATTGGTCAACATTTATAAGAATGAAGAAACTCTCTCTTATCAACCTTTGACCAATTCAGCTATCCTAACTCTATCGATCTGACTCAAGACTCTTGCTGTTTTGGAAATCAAGATTCCTACACTCCCATTCTAGAGCATTCACTTGAAGAAACATCATATCTAGAAAAGAGTATAGAAGTCTTGCAGGAGTCCGCACTACAATTTCAAAAATCTTCTGGCCAGTTTATCAATAGGTTGAAAACATAATTGAGTCAATTGGTTAGCATTTATAGGAATGAGGAAACTCTATCTTATCAACTTTTGACCAATTCAGATATCCCTAACTCTATTGATCTGACCCAGGACTCTTGTCATTTTGGAAACTAAGATTCAATTTCAGCACACCCATCTGAACTTGTCCAAACTTTAAATGTTGAAAATCCCATTGACATTTTGGCAAGTTATCCTTTTCCGGAGATTGAACTTGAGCATGACTATGATCCTAAACCTCAACATGTAATTCAATTTCATTTCCTGATTCAATAATGACTGAGATGTTTTTATCTGATTTCAGGCCTTTTCCCGAGTCAGTATTGGATCATATGTCAGTCTATTGTGAAATTGAATTACCAATCTTTTATGATCAACAAATTGAACTTGACCAATTTCATACTTTTGAAAGTCTCATTGATAAATTGGTAAGTTCTCATTCTTATGAACTTAAACTCAGACAAGAATGCGACTTCGATCCTCAAATTTGTGATCCAGTTCAAATTCCTTAATCAATATTGACTCATATTTTACTACCTAATTTGAGCAACATTTTAGAGTCAGTTTTGATTCCCATACCTGTAATTCTTGAACTTGAATCACCAATCCTAGAGAGTCACATTCCGTTGTGGGAAAATAAATGTGGAGTAGGATTTCAATTTCTTAATTTGGACCCAATTCCTGAACCAATTTGGACTCCTGAGCCTTTACTTGACTTAAGTCAAATTCCTGAGTCGATATTAGTTCATGTACTTCCTGAGCCTAAATCAATCATTTCATATACTCCATTTTGGAACAACGGTGTTGATAAAATTGACTTAGAACTTATTTTAAAATTTTGAAAATTAGATGGGGTAAAATTCTTAATAAAAATCATTCATATACATCATAATAATAGGTTGAATTATAGAGGGATCTGGTGGGTTCCTCTGGACTCTACGCAAATTGGATTGGGTCACATTTCGTGGACCAATCAAACCATCACCGGAACCACCATCTTGAGGTGATTTTTCCTTCCCTCTCTATTTGTTTCATGCATACATACATCACGATGTATTGAGGACAATGCATGAGATAAGTGTGGGGGAGGGTTTACTAACGTAGATTTTTTAGATTTTCTTTCTTTTACACTTCTTTTAGGATACTTTTAAAAATCTTCCCTTTTGTATAAGATTTTTCTTTCTTTAAAAACTTTTTAAAATAAGATACAAAGTTTTGATCTATTTTAAAGAAAATTAAGATGATCTTAGAAATTAAGTAAGCCTTACATTATGACATCTTAAACCTAGTTGAAATAATGGATCTTGTTTAAAATTATAGGTTAAGTATAAAAGATTGGAGAGATAATTTTATCTTGAATTTTTTGCCTTAGATAGTTTGCACTTTACACAAACACAATTTTTGGGAAGGAAACAAAGACCTAAAATACCATAAAGCAAAAATAAATAAAAAGAAAAATATACATTATATAAGAAGAAAAAAATCACTTATTAAGCTGGATAATTATGCCTTAGGAAGCATGATTATTCACACCTAACGGTGGTCAAAAGAAATAAATAATCCCCCTTAGTTTTGTGGCCTTGTTTACTCGAGTCCTTAAACCCGAGGGATCTTTTCTCATCCGGTGCCCGAAAATCGTCTGGTCTGGGAGTCATCAGTTAAAGGCTCACTACCTGGGTAAACTAGAAGCCTAAGAAAACTAAGGGAAGAAAAAAGAAGAAAAAGAAATATATATATAAATAAATGGCTTGATAGTTAGAGTTGAAATCCCAGAAATTTTCACTATCACAAAGTGCAGATTATCTAAATTTTATGAAGGATAAAATATTCAATCTAATTTTGAATTCTTATCTTAATTAAAGACAAGATCTTGTATATAGACTAAGTTTAAGAAAGAATAATTTTTGGTGGACTTATGACCTTGGACTACTTATATTTTTGCAAAAATATTTCGTAAACTTGTCTCTCTTTCAAAATGTGTTTTTAAAATGCTAACATTTCTTTATGGATTTTATGGGTGCAATCCACTGAAAACCCTCAGGAGATAAAACTCCTCCTCTAGGGGTAACCTGGAGTTTTAACGGCTTGTTGCACACGCTCAGTGCAATCGCATCACTTGCGAAAGTGGTGTAATAATATTTGTAGTATAGTTTTTCTTTTTCTTGCTTTGCTTAGGACGAGCAAAAGATAAGTATGGGGATATGATTAGTCTATAATTCTGCATTATTATATCACATTTTCTTACCAATTTATGAATAAAATGTTAGTCTAAACCGTCTTTTGGTTGCTCTTGCAGATAATCAAGACAAAGAGGGCAAAAGGAAATAAAAGCTTAATTAAACTCATTTTTGGGTAATTAAATCCACATTTTTTGGAGGCAAAGTAAGGGAACTTCTAGAAGATGCATTGAACATAGACCTTTACGTACGTCAGACGAAGATCCGGACGAATATACCCCAAACCAAGTATACCAAGAAGGTCCTAGAAGTGACGGAAAGCTCTCGCCAAAAACAAGGGACCTAAGTCCCTGGCTTGGCCGCGAAAACGCGGCTATGGCTGCCTTTCCGCGGCCATATGGTGGGGCCACGCATCAATCATCGACGTGTGGCTCGTCTCGTCTTCTAGAATTCCCTTTCACCTTTATATACCCCTGCAGAGGCCCAGAACGCAAAGAGATTTGGAATTATGCTAGGTTTTCTCTCTTCTAGTTGTAGATTAGGATTTTCTTCTTCTTTTATCTTGTATTTTCATTTTATTTTTAGATCTTGTAGTAGGGCAGAGAGATTCAGAGAGAGACAGAGAGATATTAATGTAATAGTAGTGACAATCTATATAAAGGTGCTTCCGTTCTTCTCTATTGTAATCTTATCCATCTTCTACATGATGCTTAGCTAGATTTTCTCTCATGGTGACTAACTACTAACTAGCTAACCACTTACTTGATAATCCACATGAATCTAATAGCCTCTACAAGGCCTTGCTCTTGCAAGAGGATTTAATGGTTCATGATGATGGATTCTAATATCTAACTTGCTAACTTACTAACCAAGCTAACTCTGTCTTATTTCATACTTGCTTCTAATGGTTTTGATGATCTAATGTTTGTATTAGCTTGCTCTTGATGCAAGTTTGAATGTGAAGAACCATCTTATTTGTCATACTTTGTATCGTCTCTTGAAGCTAAGGATTAGTGATGGGCAAGGATCTATGTAAGGCAACTATCACTAAGAGGGTAGTATGTTAGTGGAGTAATTAGTAGTTAGAAACCATAAGATTTCTTTCATAGTATTCTTCATTCTTTTTACTTTGTTTTAAGAATCATTTTCAATTGTTTCATCTTCTTTTCTATTTTGTTTTCCAAACCACTTATCTTTTGTTTTCACATCATCATTTTTCATCACTCTCCTCACCTATCACTTCTGGATTTCCTTTTCGTTTACTTTCTCTCGTTCTTTTACAAAGAAGAAACTGTTAACAACCGACGTGAACATAAACTGTTAATGCTTCTATCGCCTCCCGTCCCTGTGGATTCGACCCATTGAGCCAATAATATAACGTAAGTATCGAGGGAACATTAGCACATACAAGCTTTTCATTGATTTCACAAATACACATTTTCGAGTGTTGGTTCCGACCCGATCAGTTAACTTAGACCTAGACGACTCCTAACTGGGCGATTACCCGGGGGAGATTGTTGTATGAACCCGACCAAAAGCTAATCAGCCAGGTAGGGGCAAAATACAGTTGGAGGTATCGTGCGTAAGCATTGGGCCTTAATTACGCCAAACCACGGTATCTTTGAGGTGTAACTTCTTAATTCTTAACCTTATACACCGATTTTATAAGAGTAAGATTCAAAATAAGTTTCCCCTCGATCAATCTCTTAATGAGTCTGAGATGTCCCTAGAGGCCAACGTCTATCAATTTTTATTAAGGTTTGGGTTGTGTGAGTGGGGAGGTGAATTTTGGGCTAAGGAAGGGTGATGAACTCCCCACCTTATCTTGTATTGAGTTTACCCTTAATTTCACTTCGTGCATGTCACGCCCCGCTTCCCAAAATACGTGGAAACGGAGTCGCGACGAGAGTCGGTGACGTATATACGCGAGGAAAATACCCACATATACACGCTAAGCCTAAGAGCAACCTGAACAAACTATAAATCTCTACCATAAATCAAAATCACTGCAATAATACATATAAAGTCTAACACAATGATAGCATATGAATAAGAATAAGAAATGTGACAGGATGCGATATAAATAAAAGAGCAGGGATACGATAATCAAAAGGGAGAGACTCCAGCTCCTCAAGGTAAATATGATCCTATCCAAAAACCTGGTCAACAATAAATAGCCCTGGATCTGGATATGTAAATCCAGGAAGTCAGAACTCCTAATGAATGTTTAAGAGAAAAAGGGAAAGACATGCGAATATAATGTGAGCAAACAAGGAAACACATATGCTGGAATAAAACAGAAGTAACCTATGAAACATGGATAGAAAATAATAAGTCTAATCAATACAAAATCAGATGTCCAATCGGGTGTCACGTGTAAGTTGTCAATTTACATTATTATTTAATTCAATTAGGGTAATCAATTTCATGTTACGTAGAATACTGAGATGGTATAATGACAGTAACAGCACTCGTATACACGGTGAACAGTAATAAGAACAGTGAACAGTAACCGTGTATACGATGAATGGAGCTGTACCGAGCGTTATAGTTTAACGATACTTTCTCAGTAACTTTCAGTAACATTCTAAGATTATTACAATTAAGTCAGATACAAAATCAAGTCCAGTGTAGAGTATAACGATACTAGGCCAAGCAACGATTAATTAATAATACATAAAATGGTGCCAATAAATGCTCATATCAATAAAATACATAAGGTGTACAATCATGATGTCATGTGAAGTTGCACGGTTAATCATACTAATAAAATATGTCATATAATAACATGAAATGATACGAATAAAGATATGAACACTACTGGCAACAATAAATAAAGAAAAGATGTGAGAACAAACACTCACATGAAATGATGCGGTTTTAGAACCAAATCGCCGTCTGGTCTTCACTGCACGAACTTGTATGGATCTCTGGATCATCCCATAGCCAGTGTATCGTGTACATAACGAGTACAAATCCGAATCTCCTGTAACAGGTCTGCATCTCACCAATGAATCCGAATGCTGTACCACGCAACCAAACACACACGATGATATACAAATACATACGTACACACTATATACATACATGAAAACACCCAAACACTAATATGTACCAATATAAATGCACACTACCACATGCATGTATGCACGCCACCACCACACTCATGCACACATCCATACACAAACTCACGCATCCATATGCACAAAAAAACATAAATCAACAAGCTAACTAATTTAAAGCACATACACATGCACCCATATACATACCCATCAAATAATTATAACACACATGATTTTAATACCCAAACACACATGAGACACACACTAATGCATAGATATATATATATATATATATATATATATATATATATATATATATATATATATATATATATATATATATACACACACACACACACACACACACAAAGAAAGAGAGAAAAAGAAAGAGAGGAAAAGTGTATAACCCTGTGAAGAGCTCACGTAAAGAAGGGTTTATGTCAGGTCCTCACTTTTCAGTGTTCATAAGGAACTAATTACTCTGATCCTTGTTGTATTGTGTGTTTTATTTTACTACTAACTCCGTTATAAAATAAAAACTTACTATTAAAATTAAACCTAAAAGATACACCGTGTATGAATATAGACAATAAAAATACTACTGAATACAAGGTCCTTTAGTTCATGAATACTTTGTTTTCCATGATAGGCATTGCACATTCCCATTATATTAGTACTATAGTAAGCTGTTATGCATGCCTCAAACTCTAAAATACAAAAATAAAGTAATGAACTCATAAATTTATAAATTACTTTAGGAAAATCTCAACCAAAACTCATACAATAATTTACTCTTAATTGTGACAAAACCAAAGTCTGTTAGGAAAATTAAATGTAGATGCTCACATATATGTAGATCCTCAAGGAGAGAATGACAACAAAAATTTGTCAAACAGACTTGTACTTAAGAGTATCCACAGAGAAGAGAATGTAAGATCTAACAACATTGAATTATCATGATAACAAAGAGAGATGCAAATGAAATTAATAAACAATATTTTTGAACTCATGCACACATAAAAAGGACACCAGCACCCACTTTCACCCTACCCATAATTCACACAAACATAGTATACATGAATGTAAGAGAGAGAGAGATGAAGAAAGACCTGAGATAGAGAAGGATCTCATGGGCTCACGCATAGGGGAAGTGGTGGCGCACTGGATGTGTGGACGAGCGGCGGGTTCCGGCGATGAGGCGAGAGGTCACGGACTCCGGCAGAGGCCGCGAACAACATCGGTGGCTCAACGAAGATGGGTAGCTGCCATGGAAGGTTGAGATGCTCGGAGAGAGAGGGGAGTAACGACCTAAAGGAGGAGGTGGAGATTGTTGGCTCGGCCAAGAGGGAAACATCCATGAAAGGGGCTGTTGCGGGGGTTTGTGTGAAGGGATGTGGGGAAGATTGGCAGCACACACCAGAGGAGGTGTAGGCACAGTTCCAGCGCGGAGGAAAGCTAATGGAGACGAAGGTTTATGGGCACTGAGATATTCTGGGCGTCGTTGAGGAGGTGATGTGGCGGAGTTGGATTTGGGTTATTTGCGGCTAGGTTTGTAGGGGAAGAAGGGGGGAGAGAGAGAGAGAGAGAGAGAGAGAGATGAAGAGGTTGATATATAAAGGGGAAATGGCAATGGGCTTAGGGGACTGGGATTCATGGGATAAAAATGAAAAGAAAATCAAAATGAAAGAATAGTTATGGGCTTGAGGCTTCTGGACTGGGCTCTGAAAATAAAAGAAAAAGATAAGAAAAGAATGATGAAAAAGAAGAAAGAAAATGACTTGATGGGTAGGGCTCCTATGGGCTTGGTTTGGACCCAGACAAAAAATAAAAAGAATGAAAACGCATAAATATGACTTGGTAGGATGGGCTAATGGGCTTGGGAAAAAATGAAAAGGAAAATAGGAATAGCACCAATAGCATATTAATATTAATTATAATAACAATAACAATAATAATAATAATGATATAATAATACACCAACAATGATAATAATCAGGGACTACATATTAATACAGACTTAAAATAATTAATAATAATAGTAGAAACTCATAACAATTAGTTATGATAACTCACATGTATTAATAACAACCACTATTACTAATGCAAAATAATGATAATACTGATAGTTAGTAAAATTTAAAAATAATAACTCAAACTAAATCAGTAATCAATTTATCTATTAATGTAAATCATGTATATATATATATATTAAAATACTAATACATATACTAAATCATGTATTACAAATTAGGGATATTACAGTGCAAGTGTGCAATATAGACAATAATATAACACAAAGTGAATAAATTACCCACATGTTTGTTCTATGCTATATGCAATACCATATCTACACCTCAGTCTATATCACAACAACAGAACAAAATATAGTATATTGAATTGAAATTGATACGTGCCTAAATGCAAATGTCTAAACCATTTTAAAAGCATCCAAATACCGTATTTTAGTTCTTTAATTTATTACAGTTCTTAGGAAATCAAAGCAGAAGATTAGCAGCAGAATATAACAATATATGCAACTTGCAAACTCCCTGCAAAAGACAAAGTACAATTGCCACAAAATCGTCACGTTATTGCTGCTTTACTTTGATTTCTGTGGCAAAGTTTTAGAAGCAGGGTCCCTGCTTTCTAAAGCATGAATGTGCAAGCAAAAAGTCAATTCTGCAACTTTCAATTTCTGTAATATTCAATTTCTGCAAAAATTAACCTACACACTAAAATAGAAAAGAAAATGTTAACAAAAATGTGAAATCAAAACCATTCCCATCCCTGGGAACGGTGCCAAAATTTGAGTGGAGCGAATCCAGCACTTGAAAATGTGTGTTTTATGAAATCAATAAAATTATATATGTACTAGTATTCCCTTGATACTTCCATTATAGCATTGGCTCAACGGATCGAATCCACAGGGACGAGAGACGATAGTAGCATTAACAGTCCGTTCGCGTGTTATGTTAACAAGTCTTCTTTGTTACAAAATAAGAAAAAGATAAAGAAAAGAAAGCTGAAAATGATTGGTGAAGAAGGCGATGAAACCGCAAAGAAAACAAATGAGAAAATAAAAATAATGGTGAAGAAGATGAAAACAAGGATGAACTAAGAAGTTGGTGAAAACAATAATGAAAATGATAAAAGAGATTTGAAATTGATTTTTAAAATAAGATAAAAGAAAGCTCATGGCTACTAACTACTAATTGCTCCACTAACCATGCTAACCTCTTAGTGATAGTTGCCTCACATGGATCCTCGTCATCACTAGTCCTTGGCTTCAAGAGACGATACAAAGCATGACTCATAAGATTGTTCTTCTACATTCAAACAACACATCCATACCACACACAATAAGTTACAAGCTACTATTAAATCATCAAAGCCGATTATAGGTGAGCATGAAATAAAGAAGTCATTGCAAGTTAGCTTATTGTGGGTTAGATGTTAGAAATGTTAGAATGTTAGAATCCATCATCATGAGCTATCAATGGCTCTTGCAAGAGCAAGGCTTTGTTGAGGCTATTAGACTCATGTAAATTATCAAGTAAGTGGTTAGATGGTTAGTGATTAGTAATTAGATTGTCATAAAAAGAAAAGTTAGTTGATCATCATGTAGAAGATGGAGAAGATTACAATGGAGAAGAAAGGAGACACCTTTACATAGATTGTCACCATCTATACATCAATCTCTTTCTCTCTCTGAATTTCTCAGCCCTAATACATCATCTAAAAATGAAATAAAAACACAAAAGAAAAGAAAGAACACCTATACTAAAAGAGAGAAAACCTAGCCTATTTCTCCATATGCTTACAATTCGGGTCTCTACAGGAGTATTTGTAGGTGAAAGGAGGTTCCAGAAGACGAGACGAGGCCACGCGTCGAAAATTGACACATGGGCCCACCAAAGGGCGGCGGAAACGCGACCATAGCCGCGTTTCCGTGGCGAAACCAGGGACTTAGGTCCCTGGTTTTGGCGCCTAGGTTCGCCTCATCTCGGGGACCTTCCAGATATACTCATATTCGGTTATTTCTCTCCAGAATGTTATCAGACACCCACCAACATCTAGATTCAATGTATCTTCTAGAAACTCTCTAGCTTGGCCTCCAAAAAATTCTAATTTAATTACCCAAAAATGGGTTTAATTAAGCTCTTATTACTTCTTTGCCCCTGGACTCTTGATTTATCTGCAAAGTAAACCAAAACACGGTTAGAAATGATACTTTATTCATAAATCGGTAGAAAAATGCGATGTTGTAATGCAGAATTGTAGACTAATCACTTGCAGCCCACTGATGAAGGTGACGACGATTATATCCTCATTACAGTTGTATGCAACAGCCATCTAGCTCTGAAAGTAGTTGATGTAGTCCATTGGCTTTTCCTGAATTTCATCTTGACCGTCAAGAGATGGTTGTTATTCCTCTAGATTCTCTCCGAGAAGCAAACTAGTTGTAGAATGCGTCAGTCACGTCATGGAAGTTCTAGAGTGAATTCTTCGGGAGTGAGTAAAACTAGTGGGAGGCCGCTCCCTTGAGACTGGACGGGAACGCTCGGCAAAGAAAAAGGTCATCGTGAGTGTAGACTGCCATTTTGTCCTGGTACTGGCAGAGATATAGTATAGGGTCGGAAGTTCCCAAATAGTGGTCAAAGGTCGGCATCACAAAGTTCTTCGGGAAGCGAAGCATGGTGATTTTCCTGGATAGTGGTGAGTCAGAGGGTCTCAGCCCGCTGTACTCCATCCCTTTTAGAAACTGCTGGCCCATTTGGTTGAGCCGTTTCTAGACCAGATCCGTGATGTCCCCTATGCGAGGGAACTTTGGCGTTCGAGAATACTCTGAGTCCCCCGAATCCTCACCATAGGTCGTGACTGGTCGCGCCTCAAGCTTCCGGTGGAGTGCGTGGATTCTTAGGTACACGATAGTGAAGGGAGAGTCCTCGCATTTTCTTCTGTAATAGGGGAATATTGTGACTTTCATAGTGTTCCGATTTGTTTGAGTAGTCGTGTCTGGATACGAGTCGCTGCATCTTTTTCATGAGCGGGCGCCTCACTGAATCGGATCATCTCTATTTGGTGGTCCTCCATCTACTTTCGCAGAGTGAAAAGTGATTGAGCACCTGCATTGCACATTTGTATCACATATGTCACATTTTCTTCATTTATTTTTAAATAAAATCTGTTTTTAATGTATTTTCATGTTCAGTGGTATGCAGTGTAATTAATGAAGAAAATAGAGAGACTGAAAGATTTATACAGCTAAATCCAAATAATTCAATAGATTAAGCAAATCAAGGGGATCAATTCAAATCCAAACATTCTAGAAGCTATCTTATCTGAAAACTGGATATATCAGACAAAATAATATCATCTAATTTTAAGGGAAAATGGATTATTTGAAAACCATATCGATTTCGCTAAAGATAAATAGATATCTTATCAATTCTAGAAGACAAATTGAAAATCCAAGAGGATAAATGGATAGAGAAAATATCAACAGATGAGATGAAGCAATTTAGATTCGGATTTAGACTGGATATATTTTGGCATTTTAATCATTACTTTCGCTACCGAGACTCAAATCTAATGATTCAAGATGATACAGAAAGAAGACTTAAAGGGATACAATTTTTATATTGATCATTATTTTTAATTCTATTATTTGATAAGTCATATTCAGCAATCAATATAACAACAAGCTGCAGATCAGAATTGAATTTTTCACATAAAATTCTGAATAAATCAAATCAAATTTGGAGATGAGGGGATGATTCAAATTTAGAAATAGTGAGCTCTTCCTATCTTCATACGTTTCCTATCCCTCTAGTTTTCTCTTATAAATACCATCATACCTCGAAGGCAGAAAAGGGCACCATCTCAGAGAGAAAGCTTTACTTTAGGTTTTTCTTTTCTTCTTCAATGTAATTTTTATTTTCATTTTTTCCTTTAAGTTGAGAGAGTTACATGAATAAAAGAGAGAAAAAGTTATTGTAAAGTGACACTATGTAATCTTTTCTTCAAGAAGCTTATATTAAAGGTGATAATCAATGGATGTTTCCCACTTTTCTTCATCGTACTCAATCTGGCCAAGCATTGCTTTCATGTATTTCTTTTTATTATTTTGCTTTATATTACTTCACATCTAATCATGGTATGTTAATCTACAACAAAGGTAAATCTTCTTCCTTTATCTCTTTTCTATTTTTCTTTCTTAGTTTAATTTAACAATTTTCAATCAATACTTTCTCTTTTAATTCTTTTTCTTTGAATTTGTTTTTTTTTTCTTTTGAATTAACAAAACCATCTTAACTACTCTTTTTTATCTCTTTTTATTTCTAATTTTTGTGTCAACACTTTTTCTTTCTCTTTTTGTTTCCTTTTCTTTTATAAATAAAATAACAATAATACCATCATCTCCTCTTCTACCATCTCCTTCTTAACTTAACATAACAATTTTATTTTCTTTTTATAAAACTGAGAAGAGAACTATTAAATCTGTTTTAGTTAATTAAAAGAAGAAACTTACTATAAAGCTTCCATCGTTGTCCCTCCCTGTAGATCATGACCCGTTAGTTTTAGGCTACACGGTAGCATCGAGTACCTAGCATTGTTCCTAAAAGTCTGTATTTTTCTGTGCAGGTCAGAATCAATCAACAAATTTTAGCGTCGTTGTCAAGAAGGAATGGTAAGTTTACTTTTCTTTTTGATTTACTTTAATAATTTAAAACCTTTTTCTTCTCTGTTTTGGTATACATGGGCTAATTTCAGAAAACTAAGAGTTGCAGTGGATATATTGCTACTCTGTGCCTCTGTCCAATAAGGTAGAGTATCAGAGCCTACAACTGTGGTGAACTACTAACTGTAGTTTCTTGCAAGTTGCTTGATTTACAAAGATTAGTTCTCTGCAGTTATTAGTTTATCTTTTAACTCACTCTATACATGTTTCAAATCAACAGTAACTTATTGCTTTGAAAATACTAAAAAATATTTAGACTCTTACATCTTAGGGCATCTGTCTATTTTATTTCTTTACATTACTGTTGAAGAGTGCTGGAGAAAAGGTACGTCTGCATAACATATAGCTTAGGAGGCACACTTGTATGTTATATTACTTGGGTGTTATTTTTGCTATACTTGCACACAAGCACTAAAATAATTTAAGGGCATATCCTTAAACAAGATAAGGTGTGAAAATTATTACCCTCTCTTAGCCCACAAACCATCTCCTCACTTACTAATCCAGCCTAACTTAAAATTTAGTAGACGTTGGCCCTAGGGACATCTCAGACTTAAATAGGGATTGTCCTAAGGGGGAAGTCATTAGAAGTTAACTCTTGCCAAATCGATGTCGAAGGTTGTGGATTGAGGGGCGAAACCCCGAAGGCTGGTGATTTGGCATAATTAGGCTCGTTACTTAGGCACGGATACCTCCCACAAATCATGCCCTACCTGGCCGATTAACTTGTGGTCAGGTTCTACAATACACCTCCTGTAGATAATCAACAGCTAGGAGTCGTCTGGGTTTAAGCTCTCCCTAACATGGGTTAGATTTTTCTTTATTTTCTTATTTATTTATTTGTTTGTTTTGTTTTTTCTTGTGAAAATGGATTATAATTACAATTATTCTGATTATACTTAAATTCATATTTCACCCCAACCTCTTTCAATTCAGATATTACCAACCTGGGATTACATAACTTTAAATTTAACCAACCAAGTATGCTAGATTGGTCTTATCTGAGTTAATATATGTCCCAATCTCACTATTATGAACAAGAATAGGATAATCATCAATATCTGAAACTTATTAAAGACAAGATCATTAGCAAACTAACCTTCATAAGTTAGTCATCATCAAAACTAAGGTCAAGGGCCTCTAGGCCAACAATCTTCCCCTTTTTGATGATGACAAAACTTATGAGGTTATATATGCATTCATTAAGGATGGGCTTCATGGAAGCCCCCCTTAACTCATGCATAATCAATGAAACAATAAAGATATGTAATGAAAGCGCAAAATACCAATAAAAGCTAGATATATATGCATAAATATTTAATAAAACATGCATATATAATCTCAAATTCTTCTCCCTTTTTTTGTCACTCATCAACAAAGGGGTGAAAACAAGTAAGCAATGCCAACAAAACATAATTTGAAAGAAAATTTTGATACCAATAACAAACAATCAATTAGAAAGAAACTAATTGAAAATAAAACAAGAATTTTTCTCCCTCTTTATGAAATACCAATAAAAGCTATGCATAAACTTGTATAAGATATCAATTGAAAAATAACTGACATTAAGGACTAAATCAAGCTAAGTAAGAAATAATTTATGCTAAAAATGTAAGGCATAAATGTTTAAAGCACAAGAAAATATCTATATGTATATATTAGAGCAATATAATATTAATTTAGATTTGATCCATACATATATAGAAAACATGTGCATACAATATGAATTTTTATTAAAAATTATATATAACTAATATCTACCACCCTATTCATGCAAATGTTTGAAAGATATTCATTAAAAGCATGTAAGGCATGGTCGCCCCTCCAAATGCACTCGGTTGGTAGGATTTTCAAATATATGATTTGAAAATAGTTTTGACATATTTGAACTATACCAATTTGAAGAATAACGAAACTAGTTTTATAAAAATTTTAAAAACTAGTACGAAATAATTCTGGCAAGGAGTAAAACAAATATACATTTCATAATATATGAAAACTACACGAGAATTGACACTCACAAATCGATAAAGCATATATAGTTTTCATGAATCAAAACAATGAAAAAACACAAGATATATCGAGTAAATAACAATCATGTAATCAACAGAATCATGGAAATAAGGCATTAAAGCTCAATTGAAATGAAATTATTAAAACTTTAAATTTTTTATTTTTATCAAAAACAAAACAAGCTTTAAGATATATGTATGTTTTGTTGAAACTAAAGGTATACATACATATCCCAAAAATAAACGAGTTCATCAAAGAATATTGCATGAAAAGCAAGTGACTCTAGGATAGACATGTATATCCATTAGTTTTAGACTAAATTAACATATACATGAAACTAAATACATTCTTATGAAACATGTACAAAAATATGGAATATAAGTTAAGATGCAAGAATCATCACAACAAGGTTATACAAGTACTTCTAATCGGTACAAATAAGCCGTAAAGCACAAACATATAATAATGAAAAGTGGCTCACTAATTGTACAAATATGAACACAAGTTTTAATGAAAGTTATATCTAAACATGTAATCAAAATATGAAGCATAAAAACACAAACAAAACATGACTATTAGATTAAATGCACGTGTTATTTGAACTAGGATTTACATATTAGTTAAACAATAGTTAGAACATAAAAATATGAATCCATATGAACATTGGTGTATCTCAAAGACTATCTATGTATATCACAATTATAATAGGCATTGCATTTAAACATAATGAGCTTGAAAATCAATAATGCTAAAATATCAATATTAATGCATAAACTAAAATGGGAGTTTAAAGATAGTTACCAAACTATATGAACTAGTATCTAAGTCTCCAAAACCATGGTGGTTCTTCCCACCTAAACAACCATTGAAAGTGATGCATCCATAAATATGATCTTTAGACTTGCATTGCATCCACCATTAAGGTACCAACACTCTCATATCTTGTGAGAGCCCACACCTACAAAAAATGAAATAGGAGTGAATTTTAGTACCCATGCCATTTTGGGTCCAAGAGGGTTAGCACCTTTCCTAACCTAAACAAACTTATTTGCAAAATTTAAATTGTTAATCCTATCGTAACAAAATTTTGCAAGGTGGCCCATACGTCCACAATGTATACAAGTGTACACATGAGCATACAAATCATGTGTGTGAACATGATGAGCATGTGTATGACGTGATTTATGTGCATGCATGGGTGGAGCATGTTCTTGTGAAACATGAATTCAATCTTTTTTGATCCATGGTACAATGGCTCAAAGTGGAGCCCAAACAATCTATACTTTTCTTTAAAATACAAATATCATCTTCAATGATTAAAGAAGAAGTGGAGCATGCAACATGTTTATCACTAGTAGATGGAGCACTAGAAATATGATAAACATGAGAAGAAAAATCATTTTTCACTGAAATTAAATCCAATTCTTTTGAATTAAAAAATTTGTTTTTCAAAACATCATTCTCTTTTAAAACAAAATCTATTTTTGAAGAAAAAACCTTATTTTTCTTCAAAACAAACCAAAATCATTTTTATTTTTCAAAAATCCATTTTCTTTCAAGGCAAGATTAAGGTGGGATTTCAACGAGTCCCTTTCACTAGAAACCTCAACCTTCTCTTGCAAAACCATATCAAATTTAGAGAACAAATTTTTATTTTCTTCTTTTAATTCAAAACTTTTCTTTTTTAAAAGTTTATATTTATTTAACAAGTTTTCACAAAATAACAAAAGTTCTTCATTTAAAGCATGGGCATTCATAGCATTATCATCACATGAAGAACTAGCACTATCCTCTAGTTGAGTGTCCAATTTTACCTCAAGGGAGTCAATCCCTTGGACCATGAAGCAAGCCTGGTTAGACTCAACTCCACTAGATTCCTTCTCCATATAGTTTGTCGTTGTAGCTCGGGAGAGGTCAATGTGTTCTATACTGCAAAAGCGGAATCACAATGAGAAATAATAGAAAGACGCTCTTTGCTAAGTGTTTGCTTAAGTACATCTATGGCTTGTGCATTAGCCCCTAAATACTTATCATTACCAAAATGTGATTTCTTGGTAGTATACATGCAATCCTAGGGCTTTTAAGTATACATTTTATCTTAAACTTCCACATGTCAATATCGGAAACATCATACATTGGAGGAGCAAGAAAATCCATGATTGAATAAACTATATGTGTACAATGTAATAATAGATTAGCTATCCAAGGATCTCACTCTTAGGTGGTTAAACTGAATATCAGGAGCAGAGGCTCTAATACCAATTGAAATACACCTAGAGGGGGAGTGAATAGGTATACTAGCTAATGTAGGACAAATGATGCCGAATTAAAAACTTAATTGCAAACACATTATGTATAACCAAGTGTGAGCCCTGGAACTGCTCCTATATATTCCTATAAATTAAGAGTTGAGGTACTATTAGAAGCTCTCCTGGTTCAACAGAAGTGTGGGCACACATATCTAACATGCATATGAATATGAATAAGTAATAATAATGTAAGATATAAGAGAGATAGAGTTGAAAGATAGTGGATCAAACACAAACACCAAGATATATTTTGAGGTTCGAACTACTGCTCTACGTCCCCGCCTTCACACATAAGGATTTCCACTATGTCCACATAGGACCTTCCACCAAGGGACCTCTACCGAGGAATTACAACTCAACACCGAGAGTACACAGCTCCTCTCTCTAGCACAATCACCTCTACACAAGAGCCAAGGCACAAAGCCAAAGCAAAGAAAAATTTACAACTTGAATCCAATAACCGCAAACTCTCTCTTTGTGATCTCAAAGGATCACAAACAATTTTCTCACAAAAACAATATTTTAAAGATAGGAATAAAATGATATAGCTCAAGTGTGAGAAATCAAAGTGTTTTGGAAAAGAGATAACAAAGAAACACTTGGAAAAAACTTCTTGATAGATATGTAAAATAAGAACAAAACAAATTTCCCAAATCTAGCTTTTCTTTGATTTTCCAAAAACTTTGAAAACAAATAAAGAGAGAGAATTTTGGAAAAAAAATCTTTTGAAAACTTCGTTAAAAACACTTAAGAAGATGAAAAAATTGCTCTCCAAAATCTTGGAAGAAACAAGCCAAGGGTACCCACATTTATAGGATTCCCAAAATATAGTTATTGGGGGCCCAAACTGGTCCAGAATGACTTGTCGGTTGACCGCCCGGTCGATCGGCCAATAAGCAGATTTCTGACCGTTGGGGTTCTCGGTCGACCGCCCAGTTGACGCCCCAAGACAATTTGCTTGTCAGTCAACCGCCCAGTCGACCGAGGCCAGACCATAGAGTGAACTCTCTAGTCGGTCGACCGGTCAGTCGACTGGGTACAGATCCAGAGAGCAAGATCGACCGTCCGGTCGACCAGCCCAAAGCGAAGGCATTATGAACTTATTTATGCACATCAGTCGACCGCCGGGTCGACCAAGATCTGGTCCAGTCGACCGTTCAGTCAACCGCCAGCAGGCTCAGGTTAGAGTTTTAGGGTTTGAAAACTTGATCTTTTAAATACCCATAAAATCACATAAAATTCACAAAAATAAGTTCATGTAAGCCTTGAAATACAAATATGTCTGATCAAAGATCAACCCATATTACAAATAATTTGAACTATTTTTTAGGTATTAAAAGTTAAGTTTGAAATAATAAACTGCATTGTCAAAACTCGTTTTATTTTTGTCTTCAAGAGTTTTTGAGAAGACTTCAAAATGAAAAACTATTGCTCAAAAACTTGTATAAATACAAAAACATGATATAGAAATACTTTTGAAGCATGGTGTGTTGGATAGAGTCCAATACACATGGTAAATGATATATCTATTTTTTTGGCAATAAACCCAAAGCTAAGTTTTGTTAAAAGACAAAACTTGTAATACATGAACGAGAATCATCAAAATAAGTTTTTAGAAAATATGAATCATAGATGTATTGGATGAAATCCAACATATACATAAACTATGTAAAACTTGTTTTGATTCTATCTATCATGAAAATCATATATGTAAACTTGAAAGTCCAAAACTGTTAAACTGAAATCAAAAACTATTTTAACTTGTGTGTGAGTGAGTATTTGAGCATATCAATAATATTCTATCTTTACACAAGATCTAAAAACAAAACAAAACTAAATAAACTGAAGTCTTATTGTCGATCTTTATCTTCAAGACAACTCAATCCAAACTCGATCCAAGTAAGCTTGATGCCATCGTTACGATGTGAGCTCTTAAATCAACACATGTTTGCTTCAACACTTTGACTGTGAATCTCTTGTTAAAGTCAAATCTCTACTAAGATCTTGAACACTGTCTGAAACTTATTAAATATAAGATCATTAGCAAACTAATCTTCATAAGTTAGTCATCATCAAAACTAATGCCAAGGGCCTCTGGGCCAACAACTGTATTTAATATAGGATAACAGGTACAGGATTCTCGTAAATGTGATAATCATAGGTCAAGTGTTAATATGACAGGTGGCAGCTGATCAGTGATATCATAACAGAAGGCAGGTGTCAAGTAATAGCATGTCAGGTGCTAGGTAATAACATATCAGATGTCAAGTGATACAGACAGGGTGTCAGGTAATAATATAGCAAGTGTTGGACATCAAGAGAAAACATGTGAAGTGTTTACATATCAAGCATGTACATGACAAGTGATAGAGTAATAACTGAGCACAATCAATCAGAGCTGAGCAAGCTGGAGGCACGAAAGCGAGCAGTGTTTAGTCACTAAAGCTTGGTGAAGTTACCAGGACGACTCAGCTTAAGATAAAAGTAGAAAATCCGATAGCATCCCGCCTAGGCGAATCTAGTGAATAAAGTGTCGGGCGCTAAACATACCTATTATTGGAATCTATTTCGATGAAGACGTTCGTGAAGATCAAATTCATTTGGAGCTCTAACACATGACGAATCAAGAGTCCGACATGATCAAGATGTGCCAAGAAGAGTTGATAGAGTGTGGGTTGTATATGTTGAATAGAATGTAAAAAGCCTTGACACAAACGCACATTTCTGTATCCTGTTAGTCGACTTGAAGTCCACTATAGTCGACTAAACCCATGTGTAGTCGACTAACCCAAAAGCCCAAGTCGACTAATCCTGTGTCCTGAAATAGCCCAACTCTCTGTTTCTGTATTAGTCGACCAACAGTCAACTATAGTCGACTAATACATTTTTCTAGTCGACTATCCCTTGGTCCCTAGTCGACTAATACTTGACCCGGTCGACTATAAAGCAGTTGCAGTCGACTTGAGGTAGTTAACCAGAA
This sequence comes from Agave tequilana, assembly GCA_038442645.1. Lineage (NCBI taxonomy): Eukaryota > Viridiplantae > Streptophyta > Magnoliopsida > Asparagales > Asparagaceae > Agave > Agave tequilana. The sequence continues at coordinate 183,500 of JAVJIF010032083.1, forward strand.
AACTGTTCATCCAACGTCCACCTACCTAGTCGACTAATAGCTAAATCTAGTCGACTAATAGTTGAAATTTTGCCTAGTCTAGTCGACTAACTCAGAACCCTAGTCGACTATAGACAGTTTCTGACTGTTGGACAGTTTTCTTTATCTGGTCTTTTGGGCAATGAATTCCAACGTCCTAATGGTTTGAATTGCTCCTATAACTACCCTAACTTACCCTAGTCTTCAGCTATATAAGGGGTAGTTAATCTAAAGGCCAATTACCAAGATTTTCCATCAGTTTTCCAAAAGTCAAAATCCAGAAAACCTGAAAACTGATTTCTAACTTCAGTTCTTCACCAAAAGACAATTCCTATTGTGAAGTTCTTCTGAAGTTTTTTGTTTCCTATACTGTACCTTGTCCACATACACATTCTTGTCCAAGGCTATAGGAAAATATTGTAATTCTCAAAGTGTTCATTGTACACGGGAGGCTTCTTGGTTGAAGACGCAAGTTGTATAAGGTGACCATTGTACACGGGAGGCTTCTTGGTTGTAGAGGCAGTTGTACAAAGGTAAAAGGTGTTCTCTTGGTGGAAGAGAAGGTGTACACATTTGGCGAAGGGGATTCGACAAGTGGTGTACATGTTGTATTGATTTTGGGTGACAAGATCAAGGTTAAAGGAAAATCTCAAGCGGGTGGCTTGGGGACTGGATGTAGGTCACAAGGACCGAACCAGGATAAATCTCTTTGTTTGCGTTTGCCAATTTCTGAGATTTGTTTTCCTTTACATGCAAGTTATTTATTTTGCTTATTTACTTAACGCTAATCCTTCTAGTTTTAGATTTGTGTTGACTTGAGTTATTTCAGATCTATAGTTGCCTACAAGAGATAATTCCGCAATTAGTCCTTATCTCAACGATCCAACAATTGGTATCAGAGCGGGGTTCAAGGCAACAACCATACCAAATCCTACAATTGGTATCAGAGCGAGGGTCATCAACCGGCATCTACATTCCTACTTCATCAACCGGAGTACACGCTCTGATCCTACATTTGATATCAGGGCGAATACAAGTCAACTACAAAGATGGCAACGGAGTTCTCATCATCCCAGTTCAAAGAAGGACATTCTACACAACGTCCACCGCTATTTGACGGAACGAACTACAACTATTGGAAGTGTAGAATGAAGATATACTTGCAGTCACTCAACTATGACCTTTGGAACATCGTAGAAGCATCATACACCAAGCCTACAACCAACTACAACGCTTGGAGTGAAGATCAAAAGAAGAACGCGAACCTTGACGCAAAAGCAATGAATGCCTTGTTCTGTGCCCTTACCAAAGAAGAGTTCAACCGTGTTTCAACAGCAACTTCTGCACATCAATTTGGCATACTCTTCAGGTAACACACGAAGGCACTAATAAAGTTAAGGAATCTAAAATATCTGTTCTTGTCCACAGGTTTGAGTTATTTAAAATGGAGGAGAATGAAACCATATCCGAAATGGTTACAAGATTCACCGACATCACCAATACTCTTGCATCCCTTGGAAAGGACTACACCCAAGTCGAAAGAGTTCGAAAGATCCTTCGTGCACTCACACCAGAATGGGAGAAGAAGACAACCGCCATTGAAGAGGCGAATGATCTCTCAACTATGACATTAGAAAACCTAATCGGTAATCTAAGGGCATATGAAGTGCAGTTAGAAGAAAGGAAGAAGGACGAACGACAACACCGCTCAAAGAAGAAAGAACTTGCCTTCCATGCATCTTCCGACACGGATAATGATGACGAAGAGGAGATGGCAATGCTCTCAAAGAAGTTCAGGAAATTTCTTAAGCAAGGTAAATTCAAGTGTTTTAATTGTAATAAATCAGGACATATGAAGATGGATTGCCCTTTGCTCAAGAAGAAAGATAAGTACAAGAGTAAGAAGTTCAGAAAGAAGAAGAACTACGAAGCATCTTCAGAATATAGTGATTCCTCATCTTCTGATGAAGAAGAATCCACTGAACATGTTAACTTATGTTACATGGCCATAGAAGATGAAGAGGTATCGTTTTCTGAACTCTCTGATGCTTTTAATGAGTTATTTATGAATCTGAAAAATGAAAAACTGAAAAACAGATTTTTGTTAAAAGAAAATGAGAAACTTTTACAGGAAAATTCTGTTTATGCATTACAATGTTCTTCTATAAATTCTCAACAAGATGAAACTGAAAATGTCATATCATTCTTGAAAACTGAAAATGAGAAGTTTATAAAAGAAAACATTTTTCTGAAAATGAAAACTAAGTCTTTGAATGATAGAATTTCTATATTAGATAAAGACATGTTAGTTTTCAAAAAGAAATATGAAGATCTTATGCAAAATGTGACTAAGTTTAATAAAGGAAAAGAAAAATTAAATGATTTATTATCTTTTCAAAAATTGTCACATGATAATCATGGTATTGGATTTATTGCAAAATCTTCATGTTATAGTAATCCATATAGTTATTTTGTAAAAAGTAAGACTAAGAAAAGTAAGTTTATATGGATTCCAAAGAACTTAAATGTTTATGATAAAAATACATATATTGCTTCATACATGCATGATATATGTGATTCTTGCAATTATGTATATACTAACAGGTGGAAACCAAATTCTAAATGGATTTGGAGTCCTAAAGGTTAGATATGATCTTTTATATTTGGTACCAACTAACGTTTATCTTGCAGGTACCATATATAAAAAAAAAATTTGATAAAGATCAACTATGTATATATGTACTAATATATTTGTTGCAGGGGGAGAACAAAATATTTCTCTATCTGTTATAACCCATTTCTGCAGGGGGAGGAAAGATAACATATTTTCTGCAGGGGGAGGACTTGTGCACACAAAGCGTCATCATCAAAAAGGGGGAGAATGTTGGAATCTATTTCGATGAAGACGTTCGTGAAGATCAAATTCATTTGGAGCTCTAACACATGACGAATCAAGAGTTCGACATGATCAAGATGTGCCAAGAAGAGTTGATAGAGTATGGGTTGTATATGTTGAATAGAATGTAAAAAGCCTTGACACAAACGCACATTTCTGTATCCTGTTAGTCGACTTGAAGTCCACTATAGTCGACTAAACCCATGTGTAGTCGACTAACCCAAAAGCCCAAGTCGACTAATCCTGTGTCCTGAAACAGCCCAACTCTCTGTTTCTGTATTAGTCGACCAACAGTCAACTATAGTCGACTAATACATTTTTCTAGTCGACTATCCCTTAGTCCCTAGTCGACTAATACTTGACCCAGTCGACTATAAAGCAGTTGCAGTCGACTTGAGGTAGTTAACCAGAAAACTGTTCATCCAACGTCCACCTACCTAGTCGACTAATAGCTAAATCTAGTCGACTAATAGTTGAAATTTTGCCTAGTCTAGTCGACTAACTCAGAACCCTAGTCGACTATAGACAGTTTCTAACTGTTGGACAGTTTTCTTTATCTGGTCTTTTGAGCAACGAATTCCAACGTCCTAATGGTTTGAATTGCTCCTATAACTACCCTAACTTACCCTAGTCTTCAGTTATATAAGGGGTAGTTAATCCAAAGGCCAATTACCAAGATTTTCCATCAGTTTTCCAAAAGTCAAAATCCAGAAAACCTGAAAACTGATTTCTAACTTCAGTTCTTCACCAAAAGACAATTCCTATTATGAAGTTCTTCTGAAGTTTTTTGTTTCCTATACTGTACCTTTTCCACATACACATTCTTGTCCAAGGCTATAGGAAAAATATTGTAATTCTCAAAGTGTTCATTGTACACGGGAGGCTTCTTGGTTGAAGAGGCAAGTTGTACAAGGTGACCATTGTACACGGGAGGCTTCTTGGTTGTAGAGGCAGTTGTACAAAGGTAAAAGGTGTTCTCTTGGTGGAAGAGAAGGTGTACACATTTGGCGAAGGGGATTCGACAAGTGGTGTACATGTTGTATTGATTTTGGGTGGCAAGATCAAGGTTAAAGGAAAATCTCAAGCGGATGGCTTGGGGACTGGATGTAGGTCACAAGGACCGAACCAGGATAAATCTCTTTGTTTGCGTTTGCCAATTTCTGAGATTTGTTTTCCTTTACATGCAAGTTATTTATTTTGCTTATTTACTTAACGCTAATCCTTCTAGTTTTAGATTTGTGTTGACTTGAGTTATTTCAGATCTATAGTTGCCTACAAGAGATAATTCCGCAATTAGTCCTTATCTCAACGATCCAACACCTATCAGGCGGAGCATGAGAGACCTGACAGTCTAAGCGCACTCCTCTTTCGAGGAAGTGGGCGAGAACCCAGAGGCTAAAGTACGCTCGGGATCTAAACGCACTCTCGACAGGTACCACAGAACCCATAAGGGTGCAGGCCTAAAACCAATTGGGTAGCTAAGCCCGAAAGTGGGCAAAAATCCAGAGTCGGTACTAGGGTACCTGCATAGGATGTTAGTACCACACAATCATGCATATAAATATGCAATAGTAGGCCATCTATATAGTGTGTGCAGCCCAAAGGCTGTGCGCAAGCCCATAAGGGCTGAAGTCAGCCAAGGTTTAAGCGCACTCTCAGTAGCTACTACGAAACCTATAAGGGTGTAAGGCCTAGACCAATTGGGTAACCATCCCGTGAGTGGGAGAAATTCCTAAGGGCTATACATGGGTACCTGCATGATTAGTACCAACGCGTGCACAAATATCATATCACTTACATTATTACAAGCATTCGAACACAGGTTACAGGACATGACACCGCTAGACGCATACAACCTGGTACAAATATACAGGACCGCAGACACAAATACATCACAAATCCAAATACAGTACAAGCTCGACGAGACGATGAAAAACACTCGCCTAAATACAAACACAATGAAAATGCCAGGAAATCTGAAAAGCTACGCGTGTGAACTCTATAGCGGGAAAACACCAAAGTGAGAAGTGGAGAAAGGGCTTGGGCTAATGGCCGCCGGCCTTGGGAGGCGCGCAAGCTCCCTAGGAAGGCTAAGGGGGGTGGCCGACTGATTGCACACATTTATTATATTATTCTTTATTACATTTTAACATTTATCATGTAATAAATCTGCTAAATTCCTTGTCTTAAATGTCTATTTTGCAGAAGATAATCATGGGGAGAAAGAGGATAAAATCAAATGAATATCAGTTAAATTCATATTTAACTAGATCTATTTAGTTAGAGGAGGATGATCACAAATCCAGTTGGTTAATTCAGTTTTTAGTGAATCAAGTAGTTAAAGCTAAAGATCAACTGAGGATAACATCAAATACAGAGTCTAAATCCAAAGGGATAAATAGATAGAGAGAAGATCCACGAATGAGATGAAGCAATTTTGACTCAAATTCTAACTAGATACATTTTATTATTTGAATTATAACTTTCGCTACCGAATCTTAAATCTGATGATTCAAGATGATACAGATAGAAGACTTAAAGGGATACAACTCTTAAGTTGATAACTATTTCTAATTCAGTCATTTGATAAGTTATATTCAGCAATTAATACGCCAACAAGTTGCAGATCAGAACTGAATATCCGCATCAAATCAAGTTTGGAGATAAGGGGAGGATTTAAATTAAGAAATAGTCAGCTCCCCTTATTTTTAGATTCATTTTCTTATCCATTTCTATCTTATAAATACCCGACACATTAGAGATAGAGGGACGACCAAGCAGAGAGTAGAATTTAAGCTATTTTATAGTTTATAACTTAGGTTTTTTACTTTCTTTTATGTAATTTTTATTTTCTTTATGTAACTGAGATGAGAGGAGATTTTAATGGAGGAATGAGAACAAGCTTGTACTGAGGGTGACACCGGTGTAAGTAATCTTTTCTTTCATTGTTATTTGAATCGAATTGAAGTTTTCTTTTCTTTTCTATTTTTTTTGTTTGCTTCTCTCTTCTGTGTGTGAATCCAAATGACTCTGATAGCCTCGAAGTTGCCTCGCCCTTGTAAGTGTCGTTGATGGCTTATGGTGATGGATATCCATTTCTATGATAGTATAGCTTGCCCCTTCATTTCATAGTGTAAATCGGGAATGGGAAAGATCCAATTTGTCATACTTCGCTCGCCTTCAAACAAAGGTACATCGTTGATACGGGTCAAAGGTAAGCAGGCGCCGAAGAGTAAGTAAGTTTGTTAGGTTTTAACTTTCTTTTCTTTTAATTTTAGTTTAGATCACCAACATCACAATCTCTTTATTCTTTTATCACTCTTTTCAATTTCTTTGTATATATATCCATTTTCTATTTTCTCCACCTTCTGAATCTACCACTTTCTTCCTAACTTAACTTTAACTTATTTTTCCTTTTCTTTTAAAGACTAAAAGAAGATCCTTAACCATTCTATGTAGCATAAAAGAGAACTTACTAAAAAGCTTCCATCGCTAGTCCCTCCTTGTGGAGAACGACCCGCGTAGCCACTTGCTATAGTGGTAGTATTGAGTACTTGCACATTCTATTCTTAAGTTCTAAAATTTTGTATCCTTATGTGCAGGTTCCAACTCAACCAAATTTTGGCGTCGTTGCCGTGGAGGGACGGTAAGTAATTCTCTTTCTAAGTTTATATTTTTGGTTAACCTTCTTCTTTGTTCTTGGTGAACAGGTTTAACAACAAGAAAATTTTTAAGTTTATATTAAAAATATTTGTTTTATGTACCTGCAATTGGTATATTTTATTTATTTTCAATGATATCATGATGCACTAAATTGATATATTTTTTTTCAATTGGTATCATAATACTTTGATTTGATTTCACCCCTTGTTGATTTTTTTTGTTTTAGACAAAAAGGAGGAGAACATTGTTTTATTATTTACTTTAACCCCTTTGTTGATGATTGACAAAAAGGGGGAGAAGTATTTGAGTTTATATTTTATAAGTTTATATCAAAGTTTGTTTCATATTAGTATCAAGAGAGTTTGTTTGATGTTTTGATGTGTTGTTGATATTGGTGTCAAGAGAGTTTATTTTGTTGTTTTGGTTTATTGGTATCAAGAACTTTTGTTAAAATTTTTATTGTTGGTATCAAGAGCTTTATTGATTATCTTTCAATTGGTATCAAGAGATTTTATTACTTTTATTGATAGAGCTTTCAATTGAAATTTTTATTGATATCAAGAGCAATTATTTAAAGAACATGTTTATTTTAAGTTTATATTTTCAATTGATATTTAAGAACATGTTTATTTTAAACAAAAGAAAAGGTAATTTATTTTAAAAATTTGGTATCAAGAGCATGTTTATTTCATTATGCATGTTTATGCATATTCATGTTTAATATTCATTGCAGATCTTATTATTTATTGCTATGCATGAGTTAAGGGGGAGCTTCTTTGAAGCTTAACTTTAATCCATGCATATATAACTCCATGAGTTTTGTCATCATCAAAAGGGGGAGATTGTTGGCCCGGAGGCCTTCCACTCTAGTTTTGATGATGATTAACTCACGTAATTATAGTTTACTAATAATCTTGTGATATTTAGTTTCAGATATTTAACCAAGATATTAGTAGGTGATTAGTTTCAACAAAGGTGTTTTGGAGCTTCACATGGTGATTTAAGAGCTCGAGCGTCAAAGTTCATATCTAGCACTCGTTAGAGTCAAGCTCGGTGAATCACATTTGAATCGAGTCGACTTGGAGACGGCGCTCTATAAGAAGACCTCGGTTTGTTTTAGAATAGTTAGTTTAGATCCATTGTTAAATATTAGATAGTGTGGTATGCTCAAGTTCACAACACACATTTGTTTCAAGTTTTATGTTTATTGGTTTTGGTTTTTGGTTTAATCGATCTTGGTTTTCATGAATAAAATTGAATCAAAACAAGTTTACATGGTTTAATGTATATTAGATTTGATCTATATACATGTATGCTTCATATTCTTAGAAAAGCTTATTTTGATAACCTATTCATGTATTTGGGTTTTGTATTTAAACAAAACTTATTTTTGGATTTAATGTCAAAAACTTTGATATATATCTCTTTTATGTATTTGGATTCTATCCATATACTATATGCTTGAAAGTTGTTTAAATATCATGTTTTTGTATTTATATGTGTTTTAGAAAAATCGGATTTCCATTTCAAAAATCTAAGTTTTGAATAATATAGAATTTGGTTTAAGGCAAATTTTCCAAGTCACAAAAATGGTTCAAAATGTTTGTAACATGGTTTGATTTTTACTCAAACATGTTTGTATTTCAAAGATATAACATGAACTGATTTTTGTGAAATTTATGAGATTTTATGAGATTTATTTGACAATAAAAAGACCAGTTTTTCAGTCCCATAGTTGTCAGGCTGGCTGACTGCCGGTCGACCGGGCCAATCGACCGTAGCAGTGAGCGGTCGACCGAGCCGGTCGACCGATGTGCACAGAACGTGCACGCAACCAAGCTGGGAGGCCGGTCAACCGGGTCAGTTGACTGCCAGAGAGTTCTGCTCTCTGGAAAGCCTCCGGTCGACTGGGTCGGTCGACCGGGCAGAGAGCTCTGCTCTCTGTAAACCAGCTCGGTCGACCGGGCGGTCGACCGGCCAGAGAGTCGTTGCTCTCTGGTTCTAGCACGGTCGACCGAGCGATCGACTGAAGGGCTCAACGATCGATTTTTTGACCGTTGGCCGATCGACCGGCCGGTCGACCGGAAGGCCAATCTGGGCCTTTTCCAGCTGCCAATGGGCAGATTTTCTTGGGGGTTAAATACCCCATTCAAGAGCTATTGTTACAAGAATTTCAAGAGCTAAAATTTCTATCTTCTCTAGTGTTTTAATACAAGTTTTCAAAGAGTTTTCAAGCCAAAAGATTTCATCTTTATTTTGTTTTAAAGGGTTGGAAAAATCAAGAAAAGGGAAAGTCTTTGGGATAGTTTTTGATCTTCACTTTATATTCATTGTAAAAGTTTTCTCAAGAGTTTTTCTTTGTATTTTTGATTTCCAAACTCTTTATTTCTCACACTTGAGCTTATCTACTATTCTATCTATTAGGATCTTTGTTTTGTGGGAAAAGAAGTTGTTTGTGGTTATTAGACCACCAAGTTGTAAACCTTTCATCTTTGTGATATCCCTCTAGTAAGAGGTGATTGAGTTGGATCCCTCTTGTGTAGAGTTAATTATGGAAGTGTTGTTTGGCTCCCTCTAGTGAGAGGTGGAGATTGTGTTGGAATTTCTCAAGTGTGGGGTGATTGATTTGTTTGGCTAAGTGTCTATCCCTCTAAGTGTAGAGATGATTTGAGTTGTGCCTTACCTCTAGTGAGAGGTTGTATTGGTTGGGAGAGGAGTTTTGTACTTCTAATTGTATTTTGCCCCAAATCCTCAGTGGAGGTTCCTGTGTGGGAAGTCCTGTGTGGATGAGTTAGTGGAAATACTTCTGTGTGAAGGCGGGAACGTAGAGCTGTGTGCTCGAACCTCGAAACATATCCGTGTGTTTGTCATTGATCCACTTTCTCTAACTCTCTCACTTTGTGCATTGATTCATATTGTTATATCATATACATGCTTGTGTTGTTTGTGTATGCCTTACTTGTGTTTAACCATGAGAGCTTCATATAGCACCTCAACTCTTATTCAGAGGAATCAAGAGGAGTTAGTCCAGATCCCTTCACTGGGAATTCGGCTACACTCGTTGGTTACACTAAGTGTGTTGCAATTAGTTTTTAATTTTCGCATTATTGTTCATAGATTAGCCGTACACCTATTCACCCCCCTCTAGGTGTACTTTCAATTGGTATTAGAGTCTACGCTCTTGATAATAGGTTTAACCACCTAGGAGTGTGATCTTGGTTTTGCTAATCTATCATTTGCATTTGCACACGTATATTGTTTACACACACTCATGGATTGCTTGACACCTCCCATGTTTGATGTTTCCAACATTGATATGTAGAAATTTAGGATGAGTATGTACCTAAAAACCCTAGGCTTGCTTGTTTTCCTTGCCGCTAGCAAGATATCCTATCTTGGTAATAGCAAGCATATAGAGGCCAATGCACAAGCCCTTGAGGCACTTAGAAGCATGCTTAATAAAGAATATCTTTCTATGGTTTCTAACTATGATTCTACCTTTGCAGTGTGGAACACGTTGACCTCTAAGTTTCAAACGCTAACCATTGTGGAGGATGAATCTAGTGGAGAATCTGAGCAACAATGATACATGGTCCAAGGGAATGACTCCCTTGAGATATATTCGGAATCTTAATTAGATGATGATGATACCAGTTCTACTAGTAATGATTATATTGATGCCAATGCTTTGAATGAAGAACTCTCCATTGTTTGTGAAAAATTTCTTGAAAATATAATCTTTTGAAAAAGAAGAGTTTTAGAATTAACAAAGAAAATAAGGATTTGTGTTCAAAACTAGATTTGGTTTTGCAAGAGAAAGTGGAGATTTCTAATGAAAGGGATTCATTGAAATCCAAACTTGACCTTGCTCTAAAAGAAAATGAAATTTTGAAAAAAAAATGATTGTGAAGATGTTTTGAAGAAAAATGAAAGTCTATCTTCAAACTTGCTTTTGTTTTAAAAGAAAATGATTCTTTTAAAAACAAGATTGATTTGATTTCTAAAGAATTGAAAGATTGCTTAAATGAAAATAAAACTTTGAAAATGATTTAAATTCTCATGTTTGTCATGCTAGTGTAGCTTCACATTCTAGCTCACCTATTGCATGCACCTCTTCTTCCATGATTGAAAATGATATTTGTATGCTTAAGAAGAGTGTGGATTGTTTGGGCTCTACTTTGAGCCATTGTGCCATGAACCATACACGATTGGAATCCATGTTTTGCAAGAAATAAGTTCCTCCTATGCATGCACACAAACCACGGCATACACATGCTCCCCACGTTTACACCCATCACACAATGTATGCTCATGTATACACTTGTACACATTGTGAACGTAAGGGCCACCTTGCTAAGTTTTGTTATGATTGTACACATATGATTCAAGTTTAGCAATTAATTTGTTTGGGTTAGGAAAGGAGCTAACCCCCATGGACCCAAAAGAGTGTGGGTACCAAAGACCACTCTTATTTTTGATGTAAGTGTGGGCTCTCACATTGATTGTCAAAAACAAGGTATGTGAAGTTCTTGCACAAGAACTAGGTATAAAAGATATGGTTCAATGTTTAGAGTTCACCTTTGGTTCTTGTTCACTTCAAATATGTAATTGATATACCTTGTCCCAATCTTCCGCTATAGCATAAAGCTATACCGAGTCGAACCACAAGGAGAGCTAGCGTAAAAGCGTTACGATACTCGTGAGAAAAAGAAAACGAGAATTCTTCTCTTGCTTAAAAGAATGAATAAAACACAAAGAAAGGAATTGAAGAGTGTATGGATATGTTCATGGTGGTAAGTGAAAAGAAATCAAGAAGAGGTTTGTTGTATTCACACTAAAAGAAAAGAAAACTTTAGAAAACTTGAATGAAAGAAAACCATGACTAGCTAACCTTAACTACCTTGCCAAAACATACTAAACTCCTTGATAGTGATGCATGCCTCATGTTGATTCATTGGCATGGATATGTCTTGCTTGTTGGTCTAATTACTTTCTCACTTGGATGATGGGGATTCATTCTTGGACTTGTCTTGTAGCCTCCATAGATGGTCATCGGCCTACAAATTAGACTTTCAATAATGGAAACAAAAGAGCTACACTCAAGGGATGCTAATGAATAGGCATACAACATTCAAGAATCGACATAATGAAGTTGTACAACAAATAGCATATTGGTGATCCATCTCCATGTTCCATCAAGGCACTAGTTCAAAGACTAGGCTCCAAGTGAGGCACACATGAATCATATGGAGAATTACAACAAGATACTTGCCAAGAAATGAAAAGAAACCCATCGGAGAAGAGAAAACCATACAAATTGCAAGATGAAGTAAAGCAATCACCCATGAGTTAGAAGTTAGCAAGGTAGTGGTTAGCTAGTACATGGAGAAAGAATTAGCTACACACCATTACAAAAGAAAAGCTAAACATGAATAAATTGCAAGAAAGTAAACAAAGCAAGTAAGGAAAGAAATCAAACTAGAATCAAGCTCAAGTAGAGAAGTAGAGAATGGATCAATCCTTGTATAGCTCCAAGTTGTCACTCCTTGATGATACAAGCTCTCTCTCTCTCTTACAACTCTCTCTTGCAATGAAATCTAGGGAGAAGAAGATCATAGAGAGCTAAAAATCCTAAAGAAACCTAGCAAAATACAAATCTATTTACTAATCTCTCTCTCTTCTCTGATCAGTTTTTGTACGCAGGTCCAAGTGAGGTATTTATAGGCCCAAGAGAGAATCTTCGAGATCAAGTCTGTTGCCACAAAATCTGGGATCTCAACGGCCTAGATCTGCCGCGGATTGCCGCGGGATCGCCGCGAGATCTGGGCCGTTGAGCCCAGATTTTCTGGTGAGATCTTCTTGTTAGGTTGTTAGCCACGTGGACTACTTGGATTCTCCAATTGGCGCGCGGATCTCTCTAGATCTGGATTTGAATTTGGCTTTATCTTAATCATGGATTAATCACTTAATTAGTGTTAATTAAGTGATTATTTGGATATCTCTCCATTAAGTGTGTACCTGCAAATATGTAGAGAAGAGGAGTAAAAATCACATATTTATTTGTAATATGCATGGGAGTTATGATGTAAAATATGCAATATTGGATACTAATCACACCCCCACACTTATTCTTTTGCTCGTCCCGAGCAAAACAAAGAAAAGAAAGAAAAATCTATACTACCAGTTTATTACACCACTTTCGCAGGTGACGCGATTGCACTGAGCGTGTGCAACAAGCCGTTAAACCTCTAGGTTACCCTAGAGGAGGAGTGTTGTCTCCTGAGGGTTTTCAGCGGATTACACCCACAAAATCCATAAAGAAAGAAGACAAATGTTAGTATTTTGAAAACGCATTTTGAATAAGAGACATGTTTACGAACTATTTTTGCAAAAATATAAGTGATCCTAGGTCATAAGTCCACCTATAATTATTCTTTCTTAAACTTAGTATCCATGCAAGATTTTGTTTTCAATTAAGGTAAGAATTCAAAATTGGATTGAATATTTTATCTTTCATAAAACCTAGATAATATGCACACCGTGTAAGTGAAAATTTCCTAGGATTTCAACTCCAACCATAAAGCCATTTCTTTATTTATATATACTTTTTATGCTTTTTTTCTTCCCTTAGTTTAGGCTTTCTAGTCTACCCTTGTAGCGAGCCTTTAACCGATGACTCCCAAACCAGACGGTCTTAGGGCACCAGATGAGAAAACATCCCTCAGGTTTAAGGTCTCGAGTAGAAAAGGCCACGAAACTAAAGGGGATTATTTATTATCACCGTTAGGCGTGAATAACCATGCTTCTTGAGGCATAATTATCCAGCTTAATAAGTGAGATCACCGTTAGGCGTGAGTAACCATGCTTCTTGAGGCATAGTTATCCAGCTTAATAAGTGATCTTTTATTTATATATATATTTTTTTTTTCTTTTTTTTTTTATTTATATGGCATTTTGGTCTTTGTCTCCATCCCAAGAAATGTGTAAGTGTAAAGTGCATATTTATCTAAGGTAAAAATTCAAGATAAAAATATCTCACCAATTTTACTTACTTAGTCTATAATTTCAAACAAGATCTATTACTTCAACTATGTTTAAGATGTCATAATTAAGGCTTTCTTAATTTCTAAGATACATCTTAATTTTCTTAAAAATAGATCAAAACTTTGTCTCTTATTTCAAAAAGTTTTTATTATTTTTTTATTTTTTATTTTTTTTTATTATTATTTCTAAAGAAATGTAAAGAAAGAAAGGAAATGTAAAAGAAAGAAAGTCTAAAAACTCTATGTTAGTAAACCCTCCCCCACACTTATTTCATGCATTGTCCTCAATGCATCATGATATATGTATGCATGAAACAGGTAATAGGGTAGAATCATTTATTCACAAAAAAGTGCAAAAAATATTTACAAGGAATATATACACGTGTAACTCTCACCTGGGCTTTTGGTCGCTTCCCTCTGGCCCGTTTCCCATCGTTCCAATGTGTTCTCTTTCTTGAGCTCCATTGGGAAACGGTCTGAATTATTCTAACCCTAGGTGTTTCCAGTTTCAATTGGTTGTTATTTTCATTCATACTCATTCCACCACATCGTTCACAAACAAAGTCCTTATCACCACTCTCACTCAGAATCTCATCACTTCCAATTTTAAGAAATTTTAACTCTTCTCCATATAATTCTTCAAAGCTCAAGTCAACATCCGGAAGTGGACAATCAGCTAACTTACCCCGAGTTGACTCATCTAAGCACATGATCTCTTCAGCAAACAAGTCTTCAAATGATATATCAATCGGAGGTACAGATACAGTCAGATTTGGTTCATTGCAAGTGAAAATATCCAAATCAACTTTCCCCCTTGAAAGGGTACTCGGATAAGAGAATCACAAGATTGTGACTCATCTTTTGGATCTTCACCTTCCTCCTCACAATTGTTACTAATGAAGCTAACCTCAAATGTTTGATCTTTTGTTTTGTGAGGCTGTGTGTGGAAGACATTGTGTTCATGTGTCATGTTACCAAAAGTTAACCTCATTGATCCATTCCGGCAATTAATGATTGCATTTGCAGTAGCCAGGAATGGTCGTCCCAGAATGACAGGAATTTGTGCCCTTTGATTGGAATTTGACACTGGTTTTTTTCAAGGACAACAAAGTCAACAGGATAAAAGAATTCTCCAACTTTGACCAGGACATCTTGAATTACCCCCTTGGGTTTAGTAACAGAGCGATCAGCCAATTGATGGTCATTTGGGTCGGGAGGAGATCACCTAACCCCAATTGTTGGTAAACAGAGAAAGGTAGGAGATTAATGCTGGCCCCCAAATCAAGAAGTGCCCTATTTATTGTAGTCTGTCCTATGATGCATGAAATGGTGGGGCTCCCTGGGTCTTTGTATTTTACAGGAATTGGACCAGTGAGCAACTCAGTGATGGATGATGCAAGGAAGACTTTTTTAGGAACTTGGGTCTTCCTCTTCTTGGTGCACATTTCCTTCAAAAATTTGGCATATGATGGCACTTGTTGAATGGCATCAAGAAGAGGGACATTGATTTGGACCTTATTGAATGTTTCTTTTATTTTCTCCATGTGAGCATTTGACTTGTTATTTAGAAGCCTATTTGGATATGGTACTCTAGGCTTATAAGGTTGCTCATCTACCTTTTCTTTCCCCTTGGCTTGAGATGTGGATGGCTCTGCACTAGAGGATGGTTTGTCAAAAGTTGGTGGCATTGGTACATGAGGTGTTGGCTTTGGTACTGGATGAGATTGTGGACTAGAAACCTTATTGTCAATTTGTTTACCAGATCTCAGGGTATGAATGGCATGACAGTGACTGGGTCCTGAATCTTCAACTTTGGGATTTAGCAATGGCTGATTTGGAACAAATTTCTTTGATTCTCAGCCAATTGCCCAATTTGGACCTTCATTTCATTCAACTCCTGCTGCTGGTTTTTTGTTAAGGTTTCTATCATTTGTTTCAACTCAGATATTTCGGAATTATTTGGGGTGGATGTTGAGGATATGGAGATTGGAACTGTGATTGGTAGAATGGTAGAAGATTCTGATAAGACTGATATGACTGTGGTGGACTTTGAGATGGATGAACATACAGTGAATTCTGATCGAAACTGGATGGATGAAACTGAGCATTGTATGGATATGGAAGTGGTAGCATATGATGCTCAGGACCAGACTGACTCCATGGAAAATTTGGATGGTTCTGCCATCCTGAATTGTAAGTGTTGGAGTAGTATGATTATTGGGTCTGGTAAACGCTGCATTCATTTTCTCCTGAAATGATTGTGGCTGATATAATGGACACTCCTCAACAACATGGCTAAGGTCATGACAGTTGGTGCAACCTGGTCTAATCAAAGGCAATGGGTTGACCTGGTTGACCATAGAATTCCCTTTTGACTCAAGCAACTCTATCCTCTTCATTAATTGTGTGATCTTGGTTTCTGCAGCTAGAGAGGATTCTTTGGAGTGTGTACCAGTTCTGGAAGTGGTGGGAGTCGGTCTATCAGGGCATGACTCCCACTGAATGGTTTTCTCAGCTAGGGTTTCAAAGAGATCCCACCCCTGATGTTCATCTTTTTTCAAGAATTCCCCTTGGCACATGGATTCTAAAAGTGTTTTCGTTTGGTAATCTAATCCATCATAGATAATCTGGCATAGACGCCATTTCTCTATGCCGTGATGGGGACACAGGGCAAGAAGGTCTTTGAAACGCTCAAGATACTTCCAGAAAGGTCATTTGTTTCCTGCTTGAATTGCATTATGTTCTTTCTCATGAGGGCTATTTTGTGGATAGGATAAATTTCTTAAAAAGACTTTAACAAAATCCTCCCATAAAGATATGGAACTGACTGGAAGATTATAAAGCCATTTCTTAGCTAAATCCTTAAGTGCAAACGGTATGAACCGTAACCTAACAGCATCCTCAGACAGTTGGGAAAT
This sequence comes from Agave tequilana, assembly GCA_038442645.1. Lineage (NCBI taxonomy): Eukaryota > Viridiplantae > Streptophyta > Magnoliopsida > Asparagales > Asparagaceae > Agave > Agave tequilana. The sequence goes on from JAVJIF010032083.1 coordinate 200,038, forward strand.
TCTCATCATTTGGCATACCTCTTCAAACTCACGAATAAAGAGGTACGCATCCTCAGACTCTAGACCATGGAAAGGGGAAGTGTACTAATGAATTGTGGTTTCAGCTCAAATTGTTTCCATTAGGCTCGGGGAGAAGAATGCATGAAGGAATGGAGGTGCGAATCGGATAAAATCGATCCTGAAGTGAGACGTTGTTGGTCATGATGTGAAGTGGATGTGTAAGTGCAAGTGTAGAATTAGGATCACAAAACCACTATCGTATATACAATTACAAACAACGTGCACCGATCACACCAGTGAAAAAGAAAATAACAAACAACAAAAGAAAAAATCAATCCAAGCTTGTCTAGAGTTTCTGGTCCTAGATGACTCCTAAATAGACTGTCCACAGGAGGTTTGGTGTAGAATCTGACTATAAGCAAATCAGCCAGGGAAGGGTAAGGTTGGTGGAAGGTTTTCCGTCCGGAGACGTTCCTTAATTAAGTAACCAGCAACCTTCGGGCTTTCGGCCCTCAACCCCTTTCCTAGACACTGATTTTACAGAAGTCAATTTCCAACACTTTTCCCCCTTAGGATAATCTCCTAAGTGAGTCCGGATGTCCCTAGGGCCAACGTCTATCAAATTTTATTTACAAGCTTGGGATTGTGAGTGCTGGGATAGTGGTTTGCGGGCTAAGGAAAGGGTAATGACCTCCCCACCTTATCTTATTTACAGGTATTGCCCTTAAAATTGATTGTGCAAGTGTACGATATATAAACAAACAAGTTCACTCCAAGTAAGATAAATCAAACAAAGAGTGAGTCCTAGTCAATATGCAATGCTTACGTACCTTGTCCCCCGCACTCTTCAACAGTAAATGTAAAGTAATTGAAAGACACGTGCCTATAATGCAAGATGTCTAAACAATTTTTATCATTTACACCAAATCTTTTACTGTTGATTAGCAAATATCAGGTGAAGAATACAAGATTTCAGATATATCAGCAGAAGTAATTTGCAAAGCACAGCATCCCTGCAGAAAAATTGTTAGAAGTGAACTCCTCCTTGCCGCGTTCCACGGCAAAATGCCGCGGCTACGCGGCAATTTGGAGGGATCCTGGGCTCTGCTTTCTTGAGCAGAGGCCCAGGTCCACTTATATGTTTCTTCTGTGCAAGATATTCTGTATCTTCAACCTGTACCTGCAACAAGAAGAAATATCGTTTAGTTTCTCACTTTTAAAAAATACCGTTGCTCTCCCCGCAACGGCGCCAAAAATTTGATTGGTAGAAACAAGGTATGTGAAGTTCTTGCACAAGAACTAGGTATAAAAGATATGGTTCAATGTTTAGAGTTCACCTTTGGTTCTTGTTCACTTCAAATATGTAATTGATATACCTTGTCCAATCTTCCGCTATAGCATAAAGCTATACCGAGTCGAACCACAAGGAGAGCTAGCGTAAAAGCGTTACGATACTCGTGAGAAAAAGAAACGAGAATTCTTCTCTTGCTTAAAAGAATGAATAAAACACAAAGAAAGGAATTGAAGAGTGTATGGATATGTTCATGGTGGTAAGTGAAAAGAAATCAAGAAGAGGTTTGTTGTATTCACACTAAAAGAAAAGAAAACTTTAGAAAACTTGAATGAAAGAAAATCATGACTAGCTAACCTTACTACCTTGCCAAAACATCTAAACTCCTGATAGTGATGCATGCCTCATGTTGATTCTTGCATGGATATGTCTTGCTTGTTGGTCTAATTACTTTCTCACTTGATGATGGGGATTCATTCTTGGACTGTCTTGTAGCCTCCATAGATGGTCATCGGCCTACAAATTAGACTTTCAATAATGGAAACAAAAGAGCTACACTCAAGGGATGCTAATGAATAGGCATACAACATTCAAGAATCGACATAATGAAGTTGTACAACAAATAGCATATTGGTGATCCATCTCCATGTTCCATCAAGGCACTAGTTCAAAGACTAGGCTCCAAGTGAGGCACACATGAATCATATGGAGAATTACAACAAGATACTTGCCAAGAAATGAAAAGAAACCCATCGGAGAAGAGAAAACCATACAAATTGCAAGATGAAGTAAAGCAATCACCCATGAGTTAGAAGTTAGCAAGGTAGTGTTAGCTAGTACATGGAGAAAGAATTAGCTACACACCATTACAAAAGAAAGCTAAACATGAATTAAATTGCAAGAAAGTAAACAAAGCAAGTAAGGAAAAATCAAACTAGAATCAAGCTCAAGTAGAGAAGTAGAGAATGGATCAATCCTTGTATAGCTCCAAGTTGTCACTCCTTGATGATACAACTCTCTCTCTCTCTCTTACAACTCTCTCTTGCAATGAAATCTAGGGAGAAGAAGATCATAGAGAGCTAAAAATCCTAAAGAAAACCTAGCAAAATACAAATCTATTCACTAATCTCTCTCTCTTCTCTGATCAGTTTTTGTACGCAGGTCCAAGTGAGGTATTTATAGGCCCAAGAGAGAATCTTCGAGATCAAGTCTGTTGCCACAAAATCTGGGATCTCAACGGCCTAGATCTGCCGCGGATTGCCGCGGGATCGCCGCGAGATCTGGGCCGTTGAGCCCAGATTTTCTGGTGAGATCTTCTTGTTAGGTTGTTAGCCACGTGGACTACTTGGATTCTCCAATTGGCGCGCGGATCTCTCTAGATTCTGGATTTGAATTTGGCTTTATCTTAATCATGGATTAATCACTTAATTAGTGTTAATTAAGTGATTATTTGGATATCTCTCCATTAAGTGTGTACCTGCAAATATGTAGAGAAGAGGAGTAAAAATCACATATTTATTTGTAATATGCATGGGAGTTATGATGTAAATATGCAATATTGGATACTAATCACACCCCCACACTTATTCTTTTGCTCGTCCCGAGCAAAACAAAGAAAAAGAAAAGAAAAATCTATACTACCAGTTTATTACACCACTTTCGCAGGTGACGCGATTGCACTGAGCGTGTGCAACAAGCCGTTAAACCTCTAGGTTACCCTAGAGGAGGAGTGTTGTCTCCTGAGGGTTTTCAGCGGATTACACCCACAAAATCCATAAAGAAAGAAGACAAATGTTAGTATTTTGAAAACGCATTTTGAATAAGAGACATGTTTACGAACTATTTTTTGCAAAAATATAAGTGATCCTAGGTCATAAGTCCACCTATAATTATTCTTTCTTAAACT